>MU225724.1:1739437-1756146 GCA_018584345.1 Thuja plicata
TGCAAGTGATGAGATAGATTAATTCCTTTATAATTAAATACTTTAGCCATTGTTTGAATTTGATAATATTTGATTGGTTGAAATTGATTTGAATTGTATGGTTGAAGTAGTTAATATAAATTAGTGAAAAAAATCACCTAGGACATTAAATCTGATTTAATAATAAATTATGCCAAAGTAACATTGTCTTGACATAACAGGGGGTATGATCACACCTAGGGCAAGTAGGGTCTATGGTCGGTACAGACAAAATCTAGGTGGTTACAGTTCACATTACTAAAACACATATATCTATCTTGGAAATCAATCCGGTCATCCAGACGATCAATCAGAAAGTAGTTTGTGCTTCCTAAATCAGGTTTTCATCAATTTTCATTGCAGGCGTCACTTGGCATAGTGTACATGTCATTTCATTCTAAGCATCATTTAAATGATTCTAGGTGTGTTTTGATACATCAGAGGCATCACTTTATAGTGTACACAACATTTCAACTTCCTACGCGGTATTTTAAACCTCATACGCGACATTTTCAAACTAGGGTTTTTATACGCGGTAGTTTATTGTGCAAATGCAAAATTCTAACCTAATCTTATGCGACATTTTTCTATGCATAGGCATCATTTCCCAATGCGGAGGCAACATTTAACCTTCCTACGCGTCATTTAACCTATGCTAC
Source organism: Thuja plicata (assembly GCA_018584345.1). Taxonomy (NCBI): domain Eukaryota; kingdom Viridiplantae; phylum Streptophyta; class Pinopsida; order Cupressales; family Cupressaceae; genus Thuja; species Thuja plicata. The sequence continues at coordinate 1,740,115 of MU225724.1, forward strand.
GTGTCATTTTACCTAATCTATCCTAGAAAGAATGTAAATATGCAATAAATGCTATTCAAATGAAACAATAAATGCACTAGGAAGGTTAAAATCAGTTACTAGAGGTCCATACTTAGGAGGTCTATGATACTGGTGCGCTCGATCGGACTGATGCTTTGAAATAGGGACCACCATCGCTATCAAAACAACAGGATCAGAGCAATATCTCAAGGGTGAAAAGTGAAAATGAATAGTAAAAATGGGGTTTTCAACCTATTTAAGATAATTAACCTAATTTTGGAGGGATTTTGACCTAGTTTAACCTTATTTGACCTAATCTGCACTTTTTGCACACTGGGGCATGCTTTGTTGCCAGGATCATCATTAATGTTTTTCAGAAATGAAAACATATTGGATCTATTTTCTATCAATTTCATCATCCTTTTTCATCTAGAGATCAATCTGTTTCATTTCTGAGAGGGCATTATCATAGTATCAAATCAAGATTCACATCAAAAATTATGAAATTTGGGGCATTGGAATTTCAAACATTATCAGTGAGGCATTCTGCATCTTATCAAATTAGAGTTTTAGATCACGGATTTCAAATCAGTTTATCAAATTAGTTTTTCAAATCAACCCATCAAATCAGAGTTTTAGACCAGGGATTTCAAATCGGTTTATCAAATCAGTTTTTCAAATCAAGGATTTCAAATCAGTTTTTCAAATCAATCATCAAATCAGGTTATCTATCAATTAGGTTTTTGTATCAATCACTCAATCAAGCATCAAATTAGTGATCAAGACATGCAATTTTATTTGAATCAATTCACTTCACACATCAATTCAAAGAGGGGCATTTTTAGACACCTAAAATTGGGCAGGAGTCCTATTATCAAGCAAATCTGTAAATCTCATCCAAATGCTTTAAATCTCACCAAAATGGATCAAATCAAATTTCAAATGGACATTTATCAATCATATTGGAAAAAATAATTTTAAATAAAAGGATCAAATAAATAATGACATCAAATGATCTAATATAAGCCTAAAGGGATTAATCTAACTATATAATTGATTTAAATTAATTAATTGTATAGTTTAAATCAAAAATCAAATTGAACCTAATCCCCTACATGGGTGGTTTAATTAATTGATTGAATTTAATAAATTCTAATATTATTCAACATGAATTTGAGCAACCAATGAGAATTGAGAATACAAAGCACATCGATCACTTCTAATTTGCAATCTCAATCACTCATTTTGAACTTTGAATCTCAATCACTCAAATTTGTTGCTTTGTCCAAAACTTTGAGACAACCATTTAAATTATCCTCCTATTTGAAACCATCTCAAATCCTCTCACTCAACCATGGCTTAATCATGATCAAGTAACTCTACCCCCCTACACTCAGGAAAATCCTATAAATAGAAGCCATTTTGAGAGCATAAAGGATCCTAGAAAATTTAAATGCAAAACATCCTTATTATAGACATTTCATAGAAAATTGAGAGAAATTGAGAGCATATCATATCAATTTAGCATAATGGAGATAATTTAAATCAAATATCATAGCATTGGAGATAATTGAGAGATAGTTAGGCATTATCTTTATCAATTTCTCATTCTAGGATTGTCACTAGTAGAGATTAAGGCTGAGAGCTCTATTAGAAAAGCTTAGTTAGAGATCCATGAGATGTTGAATGCTTTATTTGTCAATTCTTAGATTAAATTGTATTATTGTTTCCATAGAATTGATAGATATCACCTTTATTTCATGAATGTATGATTTATACATACACAATAAGATTAAGAGCCTTTTTAATCTTGCCTAGGTAAAGGGAGTAAAAAGAGAAATAAAGACCTTTTCTCTAATATTGGTAATATTTTAATAAGGGAATTTTTGAGGAGGGGAAGGATTAAAAATATAAACATATGTCCCCTAGGACCTAGGTTTTATTGTTGTAATTAGATAATGTGATACCTATCAATATTTCATTAGGTGTCATTATTAAGGGGAAAGGGTGAGCTTAAAGATGGGATGTTTAGGAGGTATCATTCATGCACCTTTATTAGTGTAAAATAATTGACAAATGATACATTTATAAATCATCTTGTTCAAACATCACCTACCAATGAATGATTAGGGGAAGTTAGGTCACCCAATTTTGGACAACACATCCCATGGACCTAATTGCAGAATTTTTCAGTTTGAGAGATTCTTCTTTCAGTCCCAAATTTGGTGGAGACAATCATGAGGATTCCTTATTTCTTGGACATGAAATTTATTACCTCTCATCTATTTATACCTCTCACATTTTGTGATAGAGGCATTTATTGCATCCTATCTCGCTCTGAGATATGTATTTTTGTAGCTCTTGGAGAAACATATTGTGTCTTGGCTCCTTTTGATTGAATGCATAACAGTTGTCCTTCTTTTCCTATTGATTTCTAATTCATGTGATGAGTCTTTTTTCAAGGTTATTGTGATAAAAATTGATCCTTTACTTGACGTATTTCTCATTAAAATGTTTAGAAGCACATTTTGTTGCATAGAGTCCTAATTTGTGTGCATTTATAAGTATTTTAGGTTGTGGAACTCATTTCCCTTTCTATCTAAAATTAACACCTTTTTATTCCTAAGAACAACATTATAAGTAGGGTAAATTTGTGAAGTTAAAAGTTATGCTTTAATTCACATTGTGAGTTTGTTCGCAATCTGTAGATATTTCAATTTAGTGAATCACCGTAGTTTCATTTTCAGTTTTTAAGTTAATGCTTTTCTCTCCCTTTTCCATTCTAAGTTTAGTTTAGTTTCTATGTGATTCAAGGGAAGCCGACCCTTAACCGAAGGTCTAATTTCATCTTAGGTCACCCACAACTTGAAATTAGTCCCATTTTTCATAGGATCGCTAGGTTTCACACTTAGCCCTTGTGGGTGAAATCCTAAGTGATAACAAGTAGATGATTCATTCATTCACAATCAAAACCAACAAGAGCATGTATTTTGAGGCTATAAAAATGTGTATAAGAGATTAAGGAAGCTTTCTCCTGCCAAGCCCATCATTGTTGAGCTCATAGAGGGAGATGAGGAAGATGTGGGTCCCCCTTTTGAAACAATATGGAGAAAATGGACTAGAAAAATTATTATTATAGCTCAAACTCTAAAAATGGGATAGTAGTCTTTTGAAGAAAACTTGTCCAAACCTCCTCTTTGAAGTACTACACAAGAAGGGTAGCCACACGAGAAGACAACATCAGAGATACCGAAGGTTCATAATATGGAATTTGATTTAGTGGTTGATCTTGAATCTAAGGAGGATGATAAAGATGATCCCTTTGGGGATGATAAATTTTATAATTTTGAATGTATAGAGACCCCAACCTAGAATGCTCCCACTGAGTCTTTTTAGGTAGAAATGTCTATGCATAACATGCTTGGAAATTTGAATGTTGGGGTGGGGGGGGGGGGGGAAAGGNGGGGGTAAAGGATAAGGATGAATATGTGGAAGTTATTATAAGAACCAAAGAGGAGGATAGTCCATAAGGGCCTCCCTTAAATGAAAGCAAAGAAGTTATGGTAGAAGAGGAACCACAAGAAGAAGAAAAAGAAATGAATAAAAAAAGGAAAGGAGAAAAGGAATGAGAACAAGAAAAGCATACTACTCCCCTTCCTCTTCAACAATAAGAACATCAAGAGAATATTCTTCCTTTGATTGTGTTATAATGTCTCCCCCTTAATAGATCTCATATTCATGCCAAGAAGAGGGACTAGTAGAACAAGAAGGGCCGTTCCAAATGGAAACATACTAGCCTCTTACCTCAAAATCTACTCCTGTTTGGTTGATTAAAGCTATTTAGCCAAAAAAGAGAACATATAAGGAGATTGAGGTTCAAGAATTCTTAGAGCTAGGAATAATATTCCAAGAAGAAGGGCCCAACAAGAGGAAATCTCAAAGGATTTCCTATGTATATAGGTAAGAAAGGACATTGGAAATATTTGGTGGCAACCCCATCTATGGATAAGAAAATAAAGGATATGAGAAAAAATACTATTTAATAGAAGAAATGTATTTGGGGGTACTCAAAAGAGAGGGATAAAACATTGATTCAATTTAGATTTCACATTCCTTTTCTAAAGGATGGATGATGATAAGAACAAGTAGGTTAACTCAACTTGGAGACTCTAGTTGAAGACTTAAAAACATTCATCACTCAGTCAGTTATCCCAATTGATCCTACCAATTTTACTGTAATCCTACAATCTACATTTGATGATCATAAGAAATATTCTCACATAGACCCATTTTTGAGAGCATGCAAAGAATGGAGACAATACATCGAGTAGTCTGGGGAAGAAACAATAACAAAAATTCTCTTATTATACAAATCAATGGTAAATGAGCTACATAATTTTGAAGAATATGATCTCGAATGGTGAAGATATTGGGGTTAAACATATCATGTTTATGTGTGAGGACTTCCAATTTTAAAAGTCACAAATAAGATCAACACAGAGAAGTTGTTGGATGCCTTAATTTTTAAGCCAGAGAACATTAATCTATCATCGGTATGGTAAATATATACTTGTATATAGATTACCTAAAGCATTGCATACATGTATTATCTATTAGAAATAACTGAGAGGTGGGGGGGGGGTGGTGGCCTGAAAAAAATTCTAATTAATCAACCCAAAAACTTAGTACCAAAATATTAAGCCTCTAGTTATCTTCAGTCCTACAAGATGTATGCCTTCAAATATACTTATCAAATAAATACTGCTCAGAGTTATCTTTTAAACCTTATTCTTTATTTTTACCAAATAACAGTATTTCATTTACCAAATAATAGTAAATTTCTTAGTGTATACCGATCAATCCAGATTAGTTATGTGTAATGCAAAACACTAAAGTAATGACTCATAGACACGTTGACACATGGATTTTTAACATGGAAATCCTATTAAGGGAAAAACCACTTGGGACCGGTAACCCAAAATTTTCACTCTTCTAAAGTGAGCTCGGTGAAGAGCCAACCCTGTTAAAGGTTACAAACACATTGTTAGGTGTAACCTTGTTAGAGGATTTAAAAGATTTGTTTGTCACTTGATATCAGACATCTCGATGCTACCTTCTATGACCAAACCTAGTGTATTTTTTCAAATGGTATCTAGCATCTCATGCTATCTTCATGATCAAAATTTTTGATACTGCTTGGGATATATCTCAATATAGAAAGGATATTTAAATCCTGCTCGGTTAAGAGATTTTATGAATCAATGGTTAAATTGAAATAGTAAATGATCTTTTCACATATACAACTTATACTTGCTGATTTTCAGATCTATTGTAAGCTCATTAAACCATTCTGATCAATATATATTTTCAATACCTTTGCTCCACTTTTTTTCTGCTCAGTGATGCTGTGCTCTGTTGCTTGGTGTCTGCAAAAATATTTAGCTCTTTCTCCACCTTGATTGATCAGGACTGTATGAAGTTTTTCTTCATCAGTTTCTCTTTAGCATCCTCTTTTTCATTCACTCCCCTTAATTCATAATAAATTAAGTTGTCTCTTTATAGACATGATATCACCATTTCTCTCTTCTTGATTTTATTGTTCTTGGTGTGATCCGCAATCTTAGCCAATCTTGATTTAAATCATAACTCCTCTTTTATCTCATAGAAATATTCTTGCCAACTAGATAAAACAACTTTAAATCCTTTCTTATCTCTGGCTTTATCTTGTCGATGAAAAAAATGATAACAACCAGTTAAGTCTATATTTAGCTTTGCCAGCTAGATATTTTGTCATTTCTAAAATCCAATTAACTTTGGTGTTTTAACTCTTTGATAGATTTGGTCAAAACTTTAGTTCTCCCTGGGCTTCTCCGTCGGGGTTGTCTGTCCTTTAGGCTTCACTGCAAAGTTTTGCTTGTCGGTTAACACTATAATTTTGGCCATCGATAATACTTGTGATTCTGCTCTTCGGTAATGCTCATCAATTTCTTTTCTCGGGCATCACTGTGACTTAAATTTTGGTTATCTCTGTCCGTCGGGTTCCACTAGTCGTCAGTGTTTGAAGTCACTTAGTGAATGCTTGTCTTTTATGTATTACTAAAATATAATCTTTCTCTCTCTATTTCTCTGAAGTCTTTGACACTTTGATTATAACCCATTAGATTATATCAACTTGACATCAATGAAAATACAATCCATTAACTGATTTAATGTCTTGCATTATCTTTCTGCATTTCGGTGATCAAATTAACATCTTAAAACATTCAATCAGTTACATGTCATCTATCTCTCCCTTTGGCATTGATGGCAACACACTACATTATCATGCTATATTATTACTAATATAATATAAAATATAACAATTTCATCAATCTTTCCTATTGTAACTATTACAAATGTCTGGCTCTCGGTAAGCTCAAATAGCTTAGATTTGTTTCTTGCAGAGTGGGTTTCTTCAATCTTCAATTCCTTCACTGGATAGATGTAGCAGCTTCTATCTTTGTTATGATATGTGCTCTACCTCGACTGTTTCTCTTCTTGATAATCTCTTTTTCCTTTGAGAATAGTCTCTCCCTTTGTATGAACTCTCTCCCTTAGATGGATATTTCATATTTAATCTCTCCCTATGGATAAAGATTAACTTTTCCTTTTGGTTCTTAGGAACTTCTCTTCATGGATAATGATATAATATTTTCCTAATAATAATGAGGATCTCTCTCCCTTATGATAATGAGAATCTCTCCCGCTTTGAAAACAATGCCAAACAATTCTTCTATATCATCTTCCATCCCTTTATATAATATACTCCTTGAATTTCCCTATCCATCAACAATACATTATCTCTGGTGTTTGGTACAGATTTTTACCTTACTGTGTACAGATGTATCTGTTGCTGTTCATCTTTTTATCTTACATCAACATGAGTGATCTCTTGATTGTGTGTAGGCTAATGTAGCCTCCTAGTCAACTTACTAACTGATAGACAAGGGTTGTACCCCTAGTCTTTATCTCAAGTACTCAAATGTATCTTTGTTTTGGCTTGGTAAATATATCAGCTAATTGTTCCTTTGATTGAACATATTCTAGTATCACCTCCTTTGCTTGCACTTGTTCTCTTAAATAGTGATACTAGATAGAAATGTGCTTAGTCTTAGCATGCATGACTGGATTCTTAGAAATGTTAAGTGCACTGGTATTATCACAATAGATAATCATTAGTTCAAGGATCTTCATATTCATACCTTCTAGCAACTATTTGATCCATGCAATATTGGAGCAATTTGCAACAACAACCACATATTCTACTTCTGCAGTAGATTGAGAGATGCATCCTTTCTTCTTACTAATACATGTGACAATTCTGTCACCCATGAAGAATTCTCCTCTAGTTGTGCTCTTTTGGTCATCAATTTTTCCAGCCCAATCAACATCTATATAGACTTGTATCTCAAATTTTCCTTCTCTTTTATACCATAAGCCATAGTCCTCGGTGTTCTTCAGATACCTCAGAATTCTCTTGATAGCAGTCATATGTGATTCCTTGGGATTAGGAAATAGTCTTGCAAATATTCCAACTGCATGTTCTATATCAGGTCTGATATGTACAACATACATTAGTTTTCCAATCATTGATCTATACAAGGTATGATTTATCTCATTGATTTGTCTTCTTTTGTCAGCTTACATCTAGTATCCATAGGTGTTCCAACTGGCTTGGAATCTTCCATCTTGAATATCTTCAACACTTCCTTGATGTATTTGGACTGAGTGATATATATGCCTGCATCTTGTTGAAGAATCTATAGACCAAGAAAGAATTTGATCTCCCCAAACATAGACATTTCAAATTCTTTGCTCATTTCATTAGCAAAGGATTTGCATAACATTTCATTTCCCCCAAAAATGATATCATCAACAAATATTTCAGCAATCAGAATATTACATCGGTATCTTCTTTGAAGTACATATTGCTATTTTAATTTGTTTTTACAAATTCAATGCTAATGAGAAAGGAGTGAAGTCTTTCATACCAAGCTCTCGGTGCTTATTTCAATCCATACAAGGCTTTATGTATTCTACATACCATGTTCCTCTTGTTTGGATCAACAAACCCTTCTGGTTGTTCAATGTATGCCTCTTCTTCCAGTATTCCATTTAGGAATGCAGATTTGACATTCATCTGGTATACCTTGAATCCTTTGAATGCAACATAAGCAAGTAAGATTCTAACTCCTTCTAGTCTAACAATGGGTGAAAAGGTTTATCCATAATCAATACCTTCTTCTTGTGCATATCCCTTGCATACTAACCTTGCTTTGTTTCTTGTGACTTCTCCATTCTCATTCAACTTGTTTCTGAATATCTATTTGGTACCGATGACATTCTTGTCATCAGGTCTTGGTACTAGTGTCCATGTACTATTCTTCTCAATCTGTTCTATTTCTTCATTCATAGCACTGTCCCATTCTTCATTCTCAAGTACAGTGTTAATAGATTTTGGCTCAAAATCACAATGTAAACATCTAGTGTTTATTGACTTACTTCTTGTTCTCATTCCAACTTTCTTGTCTCCTATGATTTGATTTTGTGGATGATGTCTTCTAACATACTTGGAAAGTTTTGGTTCATCTCTTTGTCCATCATTCTGATCATCTTCTTGACCTTCGTTCTGAACTCCATCGCTTGGTACATCATCTTGAGTATTATCCTAATTTTTGGTAATTGTAGCCTGATGCCTGAGTGTAATGTTCTGTTGCTTGGGAGAGATATACTGTTGCTCATGTAGAGTGTCAGGTTCTTTAGTATAAACAACCCTATTGTAGTCCTATAGTTCTCTTATACTTTCCTTGCCATTATTTTCTACAAATTCATCTATTTTTACTTTTGCACTTTCAATGATCTTGTTAGATGACTTGTTAAGACATTTATAAGCCTTGCTTTTGGTGCAATACCCTAGAAAGATACCTTCATCACTTTTGGATTCAATATTTCTATTTTTATCATCCTTCAAAATATAGCATTGACTACCAAAGATTCTGAAGTAACTTACATTGGTTGTGTGACCATACCAAAGCTCATAGGGTGTCTTCTTCATGTCCTTCTTCAATTGCACTCTATTTAATGTGTAGATAACAGTACTGACAGCTTCCCTCAATAAATTTTGAGTGATTCTTTTCTCAATCATCAATGTTTTTGCACAATCAACAATTGATCTGTTTCTGCTTTTAGGAATTCCATTTTTCTGTGGTGTTCTTGGTGCTGAAACCTATCTTTTAATTCCATGCTCATTACAGAAATTAGTGAATTCATCTGAAATAAATTCCCCTCCTCTATCTGACCTTAATAATTTCAATTTCTTATCACTTTGTTTTTCTACCATAGCCTTATACCATTTAAACATCTTGAATTCTTCTGATTTATCTTTTAAGAACATAATTGTCATCATTCTAGAATAATAGTCAACAAAGAGAATGGAATACCTATCTCCATAGTAACTCTTTGTCCTCATGGGTCCACAGAGATTAGTATGGACTAATTCTAGAATTGTATTATATGTATGGGTTTTACTCTTGAAACTAGACTTTGTCGTCTTACCTTTTTGACAGTTCTTGCACATGATATGCTTGGGCTTTGTCATGCTCGGTAAGCCTCTGACATTCCTTCTATTTCTTATCTTTATCATGTTGTCAAAATTCACTTGACACAATATTTTGTGCTACAACCATATGTCTTCATTTCTAGCCATTAAAAAAGTGGTGTTAATGTCATCAAGATAGAAAAGGTTACCTTTTGTCTGCTCACCGGTTCCGATCAACCTTCTTGATTCATTGAAGATCTTTGCCTTCTTATTCTCAAATGCTACTTAGTGACCTATATTGTTTAGCTAAGAAACACTTAAAAAATTATAATTCAGTCCTTTTACCCAGTAAGCATTTCCACATTTGATCAGGTTATTCAACATTATGGTTCCTTTACCTTCAACTGGACAAGGTGTGCCATTACCCATTCTTACTGAACCACGATTATAGTATTCAAAAATTTCAAAATTTTTCTTATCATTGGTCATGTGGTGAGTGCATCTACTATCTATGATCCAGACATCATTCTTACTAACCTTAGATACGAGTGCAGTTTCTACATACCTTTCTTCTTCTTCGTCTGAATCATCCTTCATGGCTACAAATACCATCTCAATATCTTCTTGAGATTCGGTGTCAGTATCATCAGATCTATTCTTAGCTAGGTAACAAGCTTTCTTTCCTTTGTCCTTGTAGTCTTGGGTATCTCTTCTTTCAGACTGTCAGTTGCTTTGGTAATCTCTGTTATCACCTCGGTCAAACTTCTTTTCATATGTTTTTTCATTACTTCTGTCATCCTTTCTTCTATTAGGACATCTTGCAGCAAAGTGTCCAACCTCTTTACAATTAAAACATACAAGTGGTAATTTACCTTTGTATCTACCTTTGCCTCTCTGCAGTCTTCTTTCTATTAGTGCTTCAATCTCATCAAGTCCTTGATCCTCATTATCACTTTCACTATCATTCCTAATAATGCATCTATGACTTGAATTACTTATATTTAAAGAAGATTTGAATGCATATTCTATAGATGGTAAGACACTATTATCAAAGTTATTCATCTCAAATGAAATCAGTCTACTGTTGAGCATTGTTTTGACACAAGCTAACTTGCTAGGATCTTGAGATTCAATTTCCTCTCTTGAAAGAATAATGAAGTTATTCCCAAGGTTCTCTAGGGTCGGGTCACAACCTGCTTGGTTACTCAGTTGAAGATAAATGTGAATGTTCACGAGGAGGCCTTTGCTATTTCATTCAAGACATCAAACTACAAAACACTTTAACTCTTTTTTTTGGTATTTTTGGTTTTAACAAATGGGTGTTGTAAATAAAATGCAATTTTGGTACTTTTGAGATGTTTAGATTTTTTAGAATTTAAGAGACGAAGAGAGTAGGGAGTAGAGTAACGAGAGATAAGAAAATGACTAAAAATGAAGTCCTATGGACATAAACCATTATAAACGCTTCCTTTAAAATTGAATGATGGGAGAGATTTGGTGTAAACCCATGAAGCATAAATTAGACCAAGTCACAATTCACTGCCCTACAGATGCAAGCATTTGGAGAGAAGACGTATTCACTCGTGTAAGATTTTCAGAATCGATCAAATCGTGAAGCCACTGAGATGTGCACACCCATGAGACAAATTTATCGTTAAGCCCAAAGATGATCTCTTCCACGTATTCATCACAATAAGGTAAAGTAAACAACAACAAACTCCAACTAAAAGAAATGTGAATTCGAAGCACAATAAACAAGAGACTCTCTGAAAATAATGAACAATGCAAGCATACATATAATAATTTTGCATAGGTAGCAGAAATTCACACACCACGAATGAAGCACCAAATTTATATCTTTATTGCATTAAGAATCCGCTCCTTACATTGCTTTTGTGATTACAATATATAGAATTTGATCCACAACTCTGAATTCCAAATTTAGGGCATTAGAGAGAAAAATAATTTAAACTAAAAATTTACTGGAAGGGAAACTATTCTTAACTGACACTAGATAACTTGCATGGATCTATGAACCCATTTACAATCAGTTTTCCCATGCAAGGAGGGTCAAACTTGCCAAGAAGAAAGAGAAAAGAAGAAGGGTTTTCTTCAAAAAACTCAGAGTCTTCTTCTTGTTTCTGGAAGTCTTTCTTGGAATATTCATTTGGAAGCTCATTTGATGGTGGAGACTAATAAGGAACCCTTAGTTCTTTCAGAACAAACTAAAGCTGACCATCAATTAGATCTGGAGTTCAACTAGTGTGGAAAAATGTGATCTCACTGGAAACACCCAATTTTTCGGATCCCGACCTCAACCCTGAAAATTTTTCAGTGTCAAAATTTATAAGTGTTTTATCATCAGACATTGGCCTAAAGTTTGGACTTGTTGGAGGCCGAAGAGGCCAAAATATTTAGAAGGCCGAAAGGCCAAAAATTTGGCCAGGCCGAAAAAGCCAAAAAATTGATAGGGCCAAAAGGCCAAAAATCTTGAAAGGCCAAAAGGCTAAAAAGCCTGGAAGGCCAAAAGGCCAAAGGGTTGAATTGTTTGTGAAGGCCGAAAGGCCAAAAATTGCTTCAGGAAAATCTTAAGTGTTGGAGATTTCTTCTTCAGGACTGCCTTGTGGTCTGATGGGTCAATTTGGAAATACCTCTGGGTGGGCAACCCAGAGCCTTTGTATGATCTCCTGAATTTCCTCATAGTTTATCTCTTTCCTCTTTTCCCTATTAACCCTCTGTTCCTGCTTTTCTTTAAAGGTAGTTAGCTCAGAAGAGAAGAATTGGATTTCTTCTATGTGATTGCTCATCTTCATCATTTCTTCCTTTGACTAGAACAACTGTTGCAGGGCTTCCTTGGTCCCTGTACCTACCATAATGTCCTTGAATTGTTGGATCACCTCTTTGGATGGTCGTAAGATGTGCTTATCTTCATCCTGGTATAAGTCGAGGCCGATCCCCGTAAAGAAGATATATACTTCTTCTACCCATTCCAAGACCCCCTTCTTCTTATCCAATATGGAAGCTTGAGATTTCTCATAGATACCAATTATCTTGGTTGTGCGCTTGATCCATGTCTCAAATTTGTGTAGCTCTTGAACCTCATATTTTTACCAAGATCTGGAAGCGCTGCTTTCTGATGATCTATAAATCTTGGAGGGCGGCTCTCCATTTGCTAGTCTTTGATTGTAGGCCACCATCCTCTATCATTAAATCTATCAAATTCATAGCCTCTATTAGGATAATCCTGTAAGGTTTGAATATCTGCTTGATGGCCCCTTCCCTGTATTGCTCAAAATATTCCTTCCAATCTACACTTGCTTTGATGAAGGAGGGAGTTAGAGCTATTGGTAAGTTTGGGGCATTTATTTTATCCAATACTGCCTATAGTGAGGCCTCCGGGCAGTTGGGGTCGATGGGACCAACCATTTTGTGGATGAACCTCTTTAAGGTTTCATTCTGTTCAGTTAAAGCCTTTATGGTCTCTTCATCTTTACTCATGAAACCTAGAGCATATTTGAGCCCTAAGGCTGCTAGTGTTTTGCTCCCCTCCTTGGTAGGTTCCCCCAAATCTACCTCCTTAAATGTGTATTCTTCTGAAGTAGTTTGGGCTTGAGAGGTGCTGGTGGATGGGACTACAACCTGTGCCTTCCAGCGTCCCCTAGTGTCTTGGGTGACATATGACATTTTCTGCGCTGGTAATATGACTACTGTCTTCTAAAATGCTTGCCTCAAGGATGCTATGTCTGCATTCTCCTTTTCATCATCATCTATGTAAGTTCTCCTCCTTAACTAGATTTCTCTAGTAAACCATGTAGGCTTACTAGAGGCGGTGACTAGCTCATGTGGGGTAACTTGCAAGATGAAATCCAAATTTTGTGACCCTAGAATCATCTCTTGATCTGGCCCTTTCCTCTTTTCCTATCTTTTCTCCTCTTCATTCCCCTCTTCTTTGTGTTCTTCCCCTTTCTCCCTTTAATCCTCCGCCTTGCCCTTTTCTTCTCCTGCCTCATCTTGTCTGTCCTGGCCACTTTTTTCATTGCCCGAGGAGCTAGCCAACACTTTGGAATTAGAGGTGGAAGAATATTTGGTGGAGTTTGGAGAAATGGGGGTGGAGCTGGTATAGGAGATGGGACAGTAGTTAGTGGGGTAGGAAGGTGAGGGGGCATTGTAACAGTAGTGGCTTATGTTGTGGGCTCTTTTCCAGACACTTCTTGGGCGAGTGTGGACTCTTTATTCCTACGCCCATGATTTTCTTTGGAGCTCTTTCCCATAATAGACTTATTGGGGTTTGGGTTAGTAAATTGAGTGGGAGGTGGAGTTATGGTTACTTGTGGTTGGAAAAGAGAAGGACCTCCTATCTTGTATCTAGTCACATACCCCGATGTACCTTGGCCCTGGTTTGAGAAACCTTCTAGACCCTCAAAGTCTGACATCTGGAACTCATTTGATCCCAGAGCATCTAAGGGGTTATCTTTCTCTTTAGGATCCTCCTATGCTTTCTACTAGTCTCCTTTTCTCTTCTTTTTTGTGACCTCATTCTTTTAACTAGAGGGATGTCTTCCTCTTCCTCTTCTTGTAGGTCTTCTTGCACGGTCTCCAATTTCGAGGACATGGAAGCTTTCTTCCTCTTGTATATCTTCTTGCTCTTTTTGGTGGAGGGAATAGATTTCCCTAAAGTGAAGGGTTCTTCTTCTAATGCAACTTGTGTGGGGTCCATGGAGGAATCTATCTGTCCACTCATTCTTGTCTTGGGAGCCTTGGGCCTTGGGTTTGACTCGTATCCCACTACATGTTCATGGCCATACACCATGCTTGGCTTCTGTGGTGGTGCCTTCTTGTATTTTGGCGCTATGCTTTTCTCCCCGCATTGTTTATCCACTTGTTTGGGTGGATCCATCAACATCTTCATAGGTATTGGGCTCATCTTGTAGGGCCTCTTGATCCACTCCTCTGTCATTCTCATCACATGCCTTGCCCAGAAATCAATATCATCATTTTTGTCTTTGTCAACCTCTATGTTCAGGATGGGCCTATCATATATCTTATCATTGGTGTAAATTGCCTCCAATACCTCATCTAAATCATACTCCCAAACTTTAGGGGGAATAAGGGTCTTTATGACTTCCTTTGCTAGGGTAAGGGTCATCCTTCAGTAAGCCTAGATCCTGACCTCATGGTCATCCACAAAGTTCATCCAATGATCCTCCACATGTAGTTCGTGAATGTAGAATTTGCCAATAATGTGGCTGTAAGTGCCTATAGGATCAAAATGAGGCTGCACTATTTCATAAAGCTGCAAGGGGCAATCACACCATTCAAAGTATAGAGACTTGTAGACCTTCATATCTTGTAGGGTATACGATCCCAATGAAATGTGAAAATTCCAACAGTGCTTCTTCTTTTGCTTTATGTTCTCATACACATCGGTGAGTTATTGGGTCATCTCAAAAATGATTATCTAGTCAGATGGATATCTGGGAAGTTTGTTTGGCTGTACCATTGATCCTACTATCCAAATATAGGTGAAGGTCCTGAACTAAATGTAATAGGCCCCTATGGCCCTTATCTTAGCGGCTGCTTCCTATGACATCCTTTTTGAAAAAATCACCTTCGATGGATTAGATGATTGCAAAGATGAAAGCGTCATTGACTATCCTGTAGTCTGGGATATCCTCTGACATTTTTGCCTTCTTTTGTAGTTGGGGGTATACGATGTAGGGCCATGCATTGAGATCATTTAGGTTTCCCCTCTTAGTGAGTCCTAGGTAATTTGACCGGGATGCTAATAAGTACACCACATAAGTACTCATGTAAAACTTGGGGTTATGTTTTATGGCCACCAGCTATTCATCCAATTTTTTGTTGATGATGGTTCCCCAGTCAAACCTAGACCTATGGCCTTTGAGTCTTTCAATCAGGAGAATCATCCAATTCTCCAATTGGGAGGATTGTGGTAACCCATATACTCAGCTCAACATGGTTATGGCTGCTTTGATGTCATCCTTCATGCATCCCCTCCTTAGGTCTATCTTTTCCAGCTTATTCTTTGGGAGAGGTTGTTCAAGGTAATTGTCATTGACTATCTCGTATGCTTTGTCACCTTTATTCCTGAACCATAAATTCCCCTTTTCTATGAAGAAGTCATAGAACTTGTCTATGCCTTTGTGAAGATGGAATACATCCTCTATGATGTCTAGCCTGATATCTAATATTACTTGGCCCTCTGTGTTTTGAACCACCCTTCTGTCTGAGTCATAGTGATTTGCTAAGGTCATGATTAACTTAGGTGAGGTCACGGCCACTAGGTGGGCTATTGCGTTGACAAGTCCTGCTAATACAAATGAAGTACAGTCCTCTAACCTTCCTTGTGGTTGGGCGCACCTTGTCAGGAATTGATCCCAATTTATATTCTCGATATCAGTATCGGTGATCTCACTGTGCTTGTTGCCGATCTT
>MU225724.1:1828772-1848885 GCA_018584345.1 Thuja plicata
ATATATACATAGATCACAAAATAAATAAATAATAATTGAATCGACTACTTATAATATAAACACGGCTTAACATAATATTAGTCACGATATTTATTGTGATTGACATATATGACAGTCATGATAATAATGTGACTGTTCATATATGACAGTCACGATACTTATCGTGACTGTTCTAATTCCCTTTGTTAAAGGCCGACAGTTATATTAAACTGCGAACATGCTAATCAAACCGTATGTTATCAACAGTCGACATTCATGATAAGATATGACTGTTGATAGTTGATACTCCTTCGGTTAAATATAAATAGTTGATATTCGTTGTAAAATCAATCAATCACAATGGCAATTGCATTCTACAACGAATATCAACTATCTAAAATATATTAGTTTTATAATATCTTCTAATTTAACTTTCCTTAACACATTCCTTTGTTGTTAGACCCTAGTCTTTTCATTTTTTGAGCCCATATTTTTCCTCGCAAGTTGTGATCTGTTCTGTCTAACCTTTAAAAAAATAGTTGAATCACGTTATCATGTCATTCCCTCCTTATCCACTAGTGCCTCATTTTTAGTAACAATAATGAATTGGGTTGTTTGTACCATCTCCCTCAGTTATAATGTTTTTTGAGGATCAAGGCAATTAATGCACATGATCAAGTAGTTACCAAACTGAGAGTCCAATATTTATTTCTATGGGCATGAAGTTTCAAACAGAAGTGAAAGATGTTATGAAGACAAGAAGGTTAAAATTAAAGAATTCCCAGTTAGGAAAACTAGAGCTAGTGAGTTTTCAAGGAGGATGGCCCTTGATGATGCTTGTTCAAGTGGGAGAACTACTTAGTTGCTTTCCTTCATGAATATTGTGAATGTTTTCATAGATGCATAATTTGTTTGAGCACTCAGGGTCCCAAGGATTGACCCTAAAAAAAATAAGGCTTTTTAGGATGCTAATTCCAAGGACCCAATATTTATTAAAGACTTCCCATAAAAAGTTCAAGACCCAAATTTGGCTTCAAGCCCCAAGAATCAGAGAGAGAGAGAGAGAGAGAGAGAGAGAGAGAGAGAGAGAGGATTAATAAACATAGAATTTCTTCTATGGGAACATGAATTTTTCAATGTGGGTTAGCCCAACATATGGTGCCATATGTTCATCCATATCTTGAGTTGATTGACTCTATGACCATCCATTTTAATGCAAACTAAAGAATCATACAACAAGGAGGTTAAAGGTGATCATTATTCCAGGAAATGTTAGAGAAATTATTTGTAATCCAAATTATTCAAGGAATTTAGTAGTATTTGATAGAATGAAGTTAGAATACGACTAGAAAAATGCAAATGTGCCCCTCAAGTTCCTTAATAAAGAGATGGACACAATAGAGTTAGTGATGCCCCAGTTTCCATTATGGTAATAAAATTTCAAAAATGACTCAAAGGAAATCTTACCTATGTTGGCTTTCATTGTCATATGGATGAAGATGTAGTGGTCAAGGAATTTCAGGAAGCCATTACCTATCATTTGAAGTAGTCCCCAGATTATAATGTACGATACAACTTTTTGGATCTCATTGTAGACAATATTACACAAAAATTAAAAGATTATCCAACCAAATCAATATTTAGGTACTCTTCATATTTGATGAATATGCTCTTATACCAAAATGTTGACTTCTTTCAAAACCTCATTGCATTAGATATATGGAATTCGGCCTAGAGAATGAATCCTGCTAGTGTGTGGACTGCTATTCTATAAAAACCCTATGATTATTGTGCTTTGCAAAATATTTCTTGAGGCCCACCCTTAAAATATGTTTAGACCAAAAAAATATGAGTAGGCTCAGTGATTCACTAGCTTCTTGGTTATAGAGGTGTGAGCCTCTAGTAGAATAGTTTTATGGGGAAAATTTTACGATAACTAGAGCTCATGGGTTCATCGAAGAGCCATATTTACTTCCCTCCTTAGTCCCAAATAGGGTTTTGGCCTTTGATATTTTCAAGAATATTTCCATGGTTGATGCCAAGATGGTTGTAGGAAAAAATAAAGCTATGGTTCATAAATGTACTAATTTCATATGGTGTTGTAACTTAATTTAAGAGGAAAGTAGAGTTGCTGTTGAGCTCCAAGATAGCACAACTAGGCTTGTTATTTTTGTGCAATTTATGGGATTTTGACGTAGATGTCTATTTATCTAATAGAGATAATACCATTTCCCATGTGGCTAGGCCATATTGGGATTCTAAAATGATCCCCCCTAAGCCATCCCAAGATTGTCTTATAGAAATAACCTCTGAACATGTGGGTTATAGACCTAGATGACTGAGCTTCTATGATGTTGTGAGTCAGAATAAACCTATTTTTGAGATGTCTCAAAATATGTAAAAAAAAAAAATTCAATAACTATTCAAAGTAGAAAATTACTACTTTCTAGATATACAAACAATAAAATAAGAAGGCACACTTGGCCTTAGATGACATAGATTTTGATGAGAAATTTAGTGAAAGGTTTGATAAATATTTGGAAAAGCCTCCTGAAGGGAAAAAAAGGGCCCCTTTAATTACCGCCTCAAACCCTTCCCAAGAAAGGAAAAAAATAGACAGTGCAAGGCATGGAAAAATATGAGAAGAGGACTATGTCTTTAAGAGATATGGAAGTAAACCAATCCATTATAAACCCACAAGTCAAAGAACCAATGAGGGTATTTTAACCATCAATACATAAGAAAATATACTCAAATAAAAAGGAGCGTATATCCTTTAGTACCCCTCCTAAGAAAAATAGAAGAAAGATGCATCAGATTGCAAAGAAAGAACTAGAAGTAGAGGAGGAAGAAGAAGTCATTATGAAAAATCAAACATTTACCACTCAGTCGATTGTTTCTTAGGTAAGTTTCTCTCCCCTTCTTCTTTATTCTTATTATTATGTTGTTCCTATAATATATAAAACTGTTGTGTTCTTTGCATATAAGAGACATTGCATTTGAATATATTATGGGGGTAAATAAGATGCTCTCCTTCTATCCTTAGATATGTAAAAGGAAAGATCCAAGCTGATTAACCCAAAAGGAAGGATCAATGCTTAAATGAATCAATCATTTGGAAACGAGAATAAGAAAGGAAGATCTTAAGTACCTCGGTTTGATTTTTTAATTTGAATGTGAAATATATTTAGATAGATTGATAACCTTAATTGAATTGAATAGGAGAAATGTACTAACCTTTGAATATTGCAGATCTGAAGAATGCTATTTTCTGTAGCCTCTGTTGAGTTTCTGGAAAATCCAAGACCAGATTTGGAATAGAAATATAGAGATAGACAAAACCCAAATTTTTTTTTCTATTTTGAGATATTTTTGATTTGTACCCTCAAGTCAATGTAACCTTTTTCCAAAATTTTTGATTGTGCCCTAGGTCACAATTGACCTAAAAAGTCTTAGACTGAAATTCTATTTTTGAATCATGGAAGTTTGCCAAAAAGGGTATCCGAATCTCCATCCTGATCTGCTATTCTGAACCTGTACCTGCAAGAAAAAAGGGGTTTATTTGTTGGGGGAGGGGTTTGCCTTGGTCAAACCCCAGTTTTGGAATTAACCTCAAATATATAATTGAAATTGCAGAAATAAAGAAAGTAAATGAAACAATTAACCTTGCTCATGTAAAAGTCCTTATGGAGGATTCAAATCCTTGAATCCACAAGTATGGATGCAGCAAATGAATGTAGAATGTAGAATGTTGGATGTCTTCAATCAATTGCTTGTAGATATTCAACACCAATCTTGAATGGGATTTTGAATTGGAAGAGGCTTGGAGGAATGTAGATGGATAAATCTTCAACAAGAGGGTTCCATGGAGCTTGAATCCTTCAATGGCCACAAATGTATCTCCTTGATGAAAATGGATGCTTGAGAATGGATGAATGCCTCAATGGCTACTTGTCTTGCTTCAAATATTGCTTCATCACCTTTGGGATTCACTCTTCAAGTCTTGAGCTTTTGCAATTATCAAGTCTTAGTGCTATTATGCCCTGCATACCCGTCCCTACATTTTGTAGGCAAAATGTTGGGTCCCCCTTTTGTCTTTTGCTCTTTACCTTGGTTTCTTTTGTTTCCTTTGTTTTCCTCCGAGCTTTCCTTTCATGGGGGTTGTTTTCTTTTTGTTTGTCTCCATCTTCTTTTGTCTCCGGGACCCGGTCCCAGAGTTTGGTTTGTTCTTTTGAGTCATCTAGATTTTGGACTCCGGGACTCTCTGCCATCATGTATTCTTTTGTTGGAAGTTGTGGTTGCATGGAATCCCTGGGCCCGGAGTCTAGAGGTTTTCTTATTCTGAATTTTGTGGCAGGAAAGCAATGTGTTTTTACCGTAAGGGTATAAATAGGTTTTACCAGTCACTTTTACATTTACTACGATCAAACACTCAGAGTGATTAAGGTGATTTAAACAATGTTCTACTCCCTGTGCTTAGCGATTGATTAACAATGATTTAAAGCATTTTTTCATGGTTACTCAAAGGTTAAATAGTTGTAGAGTGCCTCCCATGCTCATCCTCCCTGCGTCCTCCATGTTTTCAAGTAGGTCCTTCGGCTCTCCTTTCTGGTTTCATCTCCCTGGTTTTGCTTTGTTTGCTTGGTCTGTTTCTTGGTTTTCGGTCTTGTTTCCATTTTTGTTTTCTTTTTTGTTTGTCTCTGTGTCACCTCCCATTGGTGGGATGGATCTATCAGAGGGTTTTCCACCCTCTGTGCAGCTATAAAATTAGTAATTTTTCATTTATATCTCTATATATTTTGTATATGTCTGTATATATGCCTATTTTGGGATAGCCTGCGAGTCATGCTCTAGCCCTCATGTGCGCTTTGGCTCTATCCATATATTTCTTGTATATCCTACACTCTATCTAGTGGCGAGCTTGTTGTGCTCCATGCCAAAAATCCCCAAATATGGAGCTCATCCAAGAGAGATGACTATCTGGTTTGAACTCAGCACCTCACTGGTTTGAGCCATGGTGGATTTCTCTCTCCTCCGTCAAGTTAGTATTAATAGCGGGTTAAGTTTCCCATGCAAGCATTCAAAACCATCCCAAGTGGCATTCATTTCTGTGCATGTTTGGATAGTTGTCGGCATTAATGCCATTACTCCCATTACTGCATGGCCATGTGACACTCCCACGTCAACCTAGTATGGCTAATCTCCAGCCATATCATGTAACGGTTAGTTTTCGAGACTCCAGGTCCCAGGTCTTCATTCAGTCCTTATTTCATTTTCATCACATGTGCTAGAATCCCCAGAGGCTCGAGTAGAGGTCAAATTCCTAATTCATTCTTATTATATGTATATATTTTTTGGGTTTTGATGTAAGCTAACAATTCTTTCAGGAATGAATGCACCCCGGTGGTGAAAGTCCCGACATCTAGAAAAATGTTTTGTTTTGTATACATACTAATGGTCATCCTGTTTTCAGGTTTCCACAATTAAACTCACCAATCATGTCGGAGGCATCTGCATCATCTCCACCTAGGAGTCCAGAACTCCCCACTACTGCTGCCACTCGAGCAACTGTCAGGATGAAGGCCGAGAAGGCCTTGGAAAAAATCCCATTAACGATGAAGTATCTGAAGGGGGACACTATCCTGGGATTGAAGGTTGATTCAAAGTTGCAGCTAATCACTGATACAAATGTCGGGATGTGGGACAAAATGTAGGCCCTATTAAAGATGATGTTCATTCAACACACGACTGGAGATCCATTGGTCCTTAATTTGGCCAACTCTGAGATCCTCAAAGTTTCTTGCTTCCCCTGCTCCATGCAATCTCCAGAGCTCATTATCACTTTGGCGAAACACTATAATACAACCGTCTAGGCTGTCATGCTCATCACCCCAGTTCTGACAGGCTACCCAATGCCTATGGTGTCTCAGTACACCATGAATTTTTTAGGCAGGGCTGGGGATTCCCCAATTTTATGATGCGGCCGTTCTCACCCAGTCTCTAGCCTTGGAAGAATTTCAAAAGCTAGAACACATGGCCCAACAATATATAAATAACAACTAGCTTAAGGTGCTGAAGAAGGATTTTAGAAAGATGAAGCTGGAGATCCCCTGGGTGGAATTTAAAGAAAGCATATAGATGGGGATCATCACACTATGCAGGGTCTTTGGAGAAACCCATACCCAGGAATTCTCAGCATGGATGTACTATTTATTGTTAGGCATCGCCTCTAGAGGCACAAAATTTTGATTGGGCCACTATCATTGTAAACTACATGGACTCCCAGCTCGTCAAGGTCACCTGGACCCCAAAATTCTACATGACATCCTATGTTTTTTGGGCACTAGCACAACAACACCCCGTGGCTTGGGGATCACTTACAGTAGGTGTGCTCAGAACTGGTGTAGGCCAGAATTCTCCATGGGATTATTTCCCACGGGTCCAAAGGGAGGGTAGTTTCCTCAGCTTTTGCCGGGTGAATGATGCCCTCATTTACTACAACCTCCTCACACCTAGTTGGGATGCCGGATACTGGCCCTCCAAGGAAGAAATGAATTTGGTCAGGACTTATGGCCACTATTACATTCAATATCAATGACATACATACATTCAGGTGATCGGCTTCTCTGAGAAACCCTATTTATTACCCAAACATTGTGGGAATAAAATAACTCTTTTAGAATACTACAGACAGATCCTGGAGCTGCATGCCCTCTTCACGGTGAAGAAGGTCACCAATGTCCTATTCCCAATCTCTTGTGGGAATTATTCTTGTAGCCTCGCAGTGGCCAAAGAAGATGACAATGAGCTTAAAAGTTTAGGGCTAGCAGAGTTCTATTTAGAGAAAAAGAATTTTGATCCACTGGGAAAGATAGCGAAGACACTTCCCCGGGAAACCCCTCCATCTGAGCTTCACATTGAATATTTTTGGGAAGATTTCCAAGACAATTTTGAGGTCTGAAAATGACATTTCAACCGGATGACACAGGGGATGATGAAACAACTGGAACTTTTAAAGTTCCCTAAGGAATTCTCAGACACCGAGTCCACAGAGGACCCACAATATAAAGAAAATGAAGTGAAAAAAATGGCCCTCCCTCCGGTAAACTGGGATGCACCGGAGGGCCCAATGATAGAGGACATTACCCATAATGTGATTGAGTGTAGTCATACATATTTTAAAAAGGTATGTCCAAAATGTACACTGAAAGTTGGCCCATTTGTGTAGGGTTCAACTTCTAGGGCCAGAACCACCTCGCAGGGCGAGGATAGAGGAAAGAGGAAAATGGGGACCTCGTCTCAAGTCCCATCCATGGTTCCCATAGTGGAACAAATGCAACAAACTCTGGTGAAATCCCAAAAAATGAAAGAAAAACTAATCACTTGGCTAGCAACCCCAGCTATTATGGCCAGACCTATCTGCCCTCCCAATTCTCCTTCACTTGAAAAATTAATGGTTCAAGTAATAGGGACCGAAGAGGAGGAAGGGCGGGCAGCCATGTTAGATGTAGGGCCCCCATTGGTAACAAGGAGAAAGAAGAAAATAATAAATTATCCTCAGCCAAAGGTGGAGCTAGAGCTTGGGATGCCCAGCATCCCCGAAATATAGATTATTTCCTCGAACTCCCTAGAGCCGGACAATCATCCTGAAGATCCCCTGGAGACCTCCCCTCTGCACAGTGACTTCAATGACATATTCAGGGAAGATGAACTTGTAAATTTACAAGGGGATATCAGAAAAGTGGTAGAGGAGATCACTGCCCAAGATAAAATAGTAATCCCCATTGAAGGGGAGACCCCAGAGAAAGAAGCTTCCAAAGAGAAGGAAGCCCAGGTTGAAAAGGAAAAGGAGCCAGAGCAGGAAAATGTCTCTGATGTTCCAGAGATACAAGTTCTGGAGACCAACACCGCAGAGGAAAGGCAAGTGCAGAATGAGAAACTGACATCTTCTGAGAGAATCAGACCAACATGATCAAACATAATCTCATCCACCATGCTCTAGATGCCTCCTCCTACCCAAAAGAAGGTAACATTTAGTGAGGTGATCACAGCAGCCCAAATGCTGAATCTTGGCCTTGTACCTCTACCACCTCCAGAAAATATTCCAACAGAGGGAGATATTCTGGTAGAAGAAGCTAAAGAAGAGAAACAATAGCAAGGTGAGGGACAGAACCCTGGAGATACAGATGTTGAAACTCACGTTGCTAAGGAAATTGACACTGAGGTAGAACATACTATTGCCACCAAGGTGGATAATGCAGTTTATCCAAAAGATATAGGAAAAGATTTCGAAGAGACTCAAGACACTGGGAATGAACAACAAAGCTCCAGAGGGGATTCACAAGATCAGACATTGGCAGCAAGGCCACCCCTACCCCCACCACAATGGTTGGTGGATTCTAGAAAGAGGAAGGCCCCTAAAGAAACAAAGGCCCATCTCTCCCTAGCTAAGATGATGGCACAAGCATAGGGGGTCCCAAAGCAAAAGAAGGCCCAGACCCTCCATTCCACTTGGACAGGTCTGGGCGGAGAAACAGTTATAGTGATTGCAATGCCACCCCCAGAGATAGACGCGAAAACAACTAGGGCCAAGGAATACACAATCACTAAAGTACCTCTAGGGAGGAGGGACAAATAGGGCAATTTGGACTTGTTAAAAGAAGCCAGTCGGGCAATAGAGGCCCGTTACAACAAGAAATCCTAGAAACTCAAGGAAGATAGGGAAAAGAATGCAAATCTCCTCAGGCTTTTGATGGAGCTTGTGAAACCTATCATGGCCATTCCTCTGGAAGCTTCCACATCTAGAGCACCGCTCCCACAGGGTGACATAGATACACTAAGAGGTATGAAGAAGAAGGCTCAGGCCGTGGATGGATGTATTGCTGAACAGATAATGGTCGTAAGGAAATTGTTAGTTGTGTCTCTCCTGGATCTTTACTAGATCAACAATCTCCTGAATCAGGTGAATGTCTCCACCACCCTATGGGAGGGAGACTTGGAAAAATATGAAGGATGGAAGATTAGGTTGGATGAAGTCTTCAACGCCGAGGAAGAGGCCATTATAGAGATGAGAATTTTTGGGGAAGAATCATTTGAGCCCCTCTGGGCCCCGTACTCCAGACTTGACCTCAAGATAGAGGGATGAAAGCAACTAGTTAAGGCCTCGAGAGAGAAATTAACCATAACTCAATATCCTTTGGGCCTATTCAAAGCATTTATTGTAAGGGTGTCACAAGTTGACCCCTTCTCCACCAGAACATGCACCCCGGAGGACTATGTCCTCATTAGGTATGATGAGCTGATGGAGTCCCTTTATCATCCCGCCAATGACTTCGATGAAGGAAGGTTTTCAAGATTATCTAAGATGATTCTTCGGGCTCATGATTCCGTAAAGACAGTAGATGAATTCTGGAATGGGGCTGGAGATGTTGAAGAGAAGTAGGAAACTGTCTGTGGCCGATGGGATAGTATTAAGGATATAGACAAATATGGCATTAGCCAAGTTTTGGAGGAATTTAAGAACAACAAGGAGAAATAAAATTCTCTAGATCCTAGAGATTATCACCAACAGGGTGCATTATTTTACATTGATTATTTTTAGAGTGTAAGCTCCCGGATCCTAGAGTCCTAGATCTGGCAGTTTTGTATTCGTTTGATGACCCACGTCCAGGCTCCCCGGAGCTGACCGATCATTATTAGGTAGTTAATAAGTGGATGTCAGAAAGTAGGTGACTTCAACAAGGCACGTTGGCTCGAGGGATGGGTCTGATAGATGGTCTTCCCAAGGTACTGCTCCAACATTAAACACCTGGCGCATCGAAGACAACAAGCCACTTTTGCATTGATGAGGCATGTAGCCTCGAGCTTTGGAGAGATTAGATTTCTTCTTTCCTCCCTCCAACACTCTTTTCAGTGCCGATTCTTCCATACTTTTCTTCTTGTCTTATTATTTTGACATGTCAGACCTCTGTTCTTCTCGAGGTAGTTGTAAAGTGGTGCAGGTAGTACTGACCACCAGAAATTATATTTTATTATTGAGTGTAGAGTTAGATTAGGTTAACTTTAGGGAAAGTATGTGTATAAATATCAAGTCTGACCTCATTCCAAGGGTCAACAAAATTGATGATTTTGTAGTCCATAGCATTAGCATTTCAGCTTTTCATTTCTTGTAGTTGCAGAGCTCAATGGTCAGTAGTTCCTAGTATATCTTGGTAGATAGATGCTCCCTTCGAGTTGTTGATGTATACACCAGTGATGCTAGAAAACCATTAATGAAGAAGGAAGGATTCTTGCAATACTGTTGTTGGTGTTTTAATCTCTGAGTTAATACTCTTTTGTGTTGTATGTTTCTGATGTCCCTCTCTCTAATGTTTTAAGTAGATTAATGACCTCTTTTTCCCTCGCTATTGAATATGTATGAACTGATGGTTCTATATGCATTCAATATTTAGTGTAGCATGTTAGAGCATGGTTGATGTTTTGAATGCATTAGCATAACTATAAGTAGAATGGATACTCTCTAACCCTGGCATATATTTTGAAGTTTGTTTGATAATCCAAATTCTTGTAGGAAACCCCAACCTAACGAAATCCCCAGAGAAGACAAGCCAAGAAAAACTAGCTATCCCTTTGAACAAAAAAGTCACACTCCCAAATTAGCTCCCGCATTGTTGAGACGTAACT
Source organism: Thuja plicata (assembly GCA_018584345.1). Lineage (NCBI taxonomy): Eukaryota > Viridiplantae > Streptophyta > Pinopsida > Cupressales > Cupressaceae > Thuja > Thuja plicata. The sequence goes on from MU225724.1 coordinate 1,839,435, forward strand.
CTTAGGTGCTTGAAGGCCCAAAGAATTTATTCCCCAGACAACCTTTACATGCAAAGTTGGCCGGTAGCCCAATACCTGGTGACAACTTACACTTTGTTGGCGGACCGGTCACAAAGTCCCATCAATAGAAACTGGCGCTAGAAGGAGGGAATGAGCTGGTCCCCTTTGGAAGATTTAGACTTTACACACCTAAGGGTTCCCTAAGCCATAATTTTAGGAAGCAAAAATTTAGTGGGATTGTATCATTTTCACCTGCATGATTCAAAAGAGTCCTTAGATTAACCCCCAATCCCATAAGGTTTGTTGAACTTGAGCCTCTTGCTTGAAAGAAGTGGACCCTGCAAACCAAGCAACCAACCAACATTGTCTAGGGATCTAATATATCTCATAACACCCAAGTCTCTTAGATAATCTTGGGGACCAATGCACCACCTAGTCAAAATACAACACCCACAATGGCCATGTATTTTGGTACCATAGGGTCCCTAATGGGGCAGTTTCCTGGTGCTACCAACGATCTTCCTCTACATTCAGAGAAGATTTGTCACCGATATGAGAATTTAGGCTCATAAACTGCAGAAGAGCATCTGCACACATACAAAGATGCCATGAACCAACACCAGATCCAACATCAAGACATTGTGACCCAGATGTTTTCATTGTCCTTGGGATAGAATGAGTTAAACTGGTACCTTAACTTGCCGACCAACTCCATCAATAGTTGGCAGGATATGGATGACGCTTTCCTTGCAGCCTTCTGCGTACATGTGGACCCAGTGTGGTCTCACAACCAGTTTATCTCCATTAGGAAGGAACCGAACGAACCCCTTGCAAGATTTAACTACTGGTTCCAACGTGCCTTGAAGCGGTGCACAGGTCCTTTCATCCCATCTACGGATGTAACCATCCTACATACCTTAATTCTATGGACCCTTTCATTGCCACTCTCCTTTGGAGAACCACCACCCCAATGACCGGGATACTCTGGCAAAGGTTTACAACCTAGCCTTAGAGTTGTCCTGCGGTTTGAACAAAGCTCCCAGCGGGATTGGGCAAAGCATGCCTTTCAACATGATATCCAATGAAACTTCTTATGTTGGGGGATACAACCCCAATCAAGAAATGGGTGCCCCAGCGATGGCCATGAATCCCCCACCACCGCCGATAGACTAGAAGGCCTAATACATATACCCATTGCAAGCACAGACAATACCGGGTCTAGAATTAATTCCCTGGAACTAGCTATAGAAAATGAAACAACCATCAACATAACCCTCAGGAGTAACTTTCTTCCAGTTGTCTGCGGTTGGAGGATTTCCATCCTCAACTTCAGGAGTTGCTGTCGCCTTCCCCGGGAACCAACCACAACAACCGTCACATTTTTACACAAACACTCAGCTATCCACCAAGGTTGAATCCCTCTGGCGATTGTTGTCCTCACTGACTATGGACATGGGATAGTTGAAGACAGGGTCTTTTGCGCCCCACAACCCCAATTCCTAGAGGGAATATCTTCTTCGGCCAACTAAATACCAATGTCAGAGGAAGAAACTACACTAATGGGCCTCGACCCAATCAACAACAATGGAATAACAACTCAAGCACCAGTCCCGCTCTAAACCAAAACACCACTCAGGGTGGTGCTGGACCCAACCATTCTACACAGCTTGAAAAATTCTACCCCTTGACTAACTAGTGTAGATTGCACGACATAGGCTCTCATTCCAAGGTGAACTGTGCCACACTAGAGAAGGTCATCATGATCTCCCAGCTGGACATACAAAAAAATATTGATCCTACTCCCCTAGAATCACCTATGCAAGATCCCACTCACGGTGCCTTCACTTGTGAGACTGTCTTCTTTGGGATAGACAAGGAAGACAAAGAAGAACCCGAATTGCAGGGGTTCTTTGATGAATCTATCTCGACCTTTGAGGCCAATGCCTTCACCAACTTGCACACTCTTTACAACACTCAAAGTTAGGCTAGTAAAGGACCAGTTTACATGCCTATGCATCCTAAAGATACCCCTCCTCGGGATAACACAACTGATGACTCCTTCCCACCAAAAGGGCCTAGCTCTAGCCAAGCTAAGGACCTAGCTGAGGGAAGCCAAAAATTCCTAGGGGGGAGGTTTGACATCACAAAGGCGTTAAAGAGAACCACCACCTCCATGACCTTGATGGAGGTTTTGCTGAATTGTCTTGAGTAGATGAAGTCTCTTCTGAAGCTCTTGGGAAACCCAGAAGCTATCAATCGCCCACCAAAGACTATCACTTTTGACGATGCCAACGAAGCTATCTTCCAGAGAAACACAGAGGATCCTCCCTTCCTATTAGGCTTAAACATAAAAGGGAAGAACCTACATAATTGCTTGGTAGATTTTGGTGCTTTGGAAAATGTCATGCTTTTATCAATATGCCAGAAGCTTGGACTCCATCCCACTCCATCCAAAGGCGCAGTAGTCCAGCTGGACAAAACTGGTGTAAAAATGGTAGGTGAGCTAAAGAATGTCCAGATTTAGCTCATCCAAGACCCCCAGATATCAAGCATCATAGACATCCAGGTGGTGGACATCCTGAAGACCTACAGGATGTTGTTAAGTCAGAATTGGTCTAAGGCCCTTAATGGGTATTTCTCCATCGACTTCTCCCAATTGTGGCTCCCTTGGGAGGGGCAGTCTAACCAAATCTGGGTACAAAGCAAACCCAGGATGAAGTAGGCACTCACCAAAGTTAGGAGGGTGAATGAGGTCCTTTTCTCTAAGACTTCCCCTAGAGTGTATCGACCCCTTGAGATCCTCACATTTGATTCACCCTTGGGGAAGATCCCATAGTCTCTCAGAGAATCCAGGACATGGACAAAAAATTGAGAGGTGAGGTTAACTCACAGGGTATCACAGCAACTCCCACTACACTCTTGTCTGACACTTGGTGCTAGGTACATTATCAAAAATATTCTAAACTAGAGTGTGAGCCTTGTATCACCATTGCTACCCGTCACATCAATTCCCTCTGGGAGAAGAAAAACAAAGCGGATTCGCCTAGACCTAGTAATTCTTCCAGCGGTACTCCCATGGTGCCGCTGGTCCAGAAATCCTAGCCATAGGCTTCTCCAGAGGAAAACCTTACCCACATGCCATCAAAGCTGGAGGAAAATCCTCCCAACCTTCCCAAAAATAATCCAAAGGCCACTTCACCTTCCCAGCCCCAGACAATGAACAAAGACTTGTGGACCTTGAAGTTCTATGGGTCCTAGTCCAAACAAGGCTATGGGGCCAGAGTGGAATTGATCAACCCATAGGGAAAATCCTTCCTCGCGTCTTATAGGCTGCAGTTCAACTGCACAAACAATGTCACAGAGTACGAGGCCTTGGTCCTTGGACTCCTATTTGCATTAAGAAAAGGAATCACCCACCTCTGGGTGCTAGGTGATTCAGAGTTGATCGTTAAATAGGTCCGAAGCCAATACACTTGTCATGACAAAAGGTTGGCCGCATATTGCAACTAGGCATAGAGCCTCATCGAATTTTTTGATGCCTTTGGCATTGAACTCATTCCTCAAAAAAAAAACTACATTTTGGATTCCCTTGTCGTATCTGCCAATACCCTTGAGCCAATGGCTAGCTCCCAAATCTGAAAGTTCTCTATTGAGATGGTCCCCACCCTGTCCATTCTAGACAATGTCACCCACTTTCAGGTCTTTGAGGATGATCAACATATTCTAGCCTTCATGGCCAATGTTGGTGTCTTCGAGGACTAGATAGTGGAAGAAAGAGATCACAAAGATATTGGCCAAGGTGAAGAAGATGACGGGATCATAGACTTGCCAACCAACACCATCCCTAAGGGGATGATAGTGCTATAAAAAATATTTGACTCGGACCCTCGGGACCAAGAAAAAATATCATCCTCCTCTGAGGGAGGAAAATTTTAAAAGGTTAACATCGGCCAGGCCGATGAAGAAAAATTTGTGCATATTGGAACCTCCTGCTCCCCAGAGGAGAAGGAGAAGATTCTCACGGTTCTCCAAGAATACATTGATGTAATTGCATGGGGGTATGAGGATTTGAAGACATATGACACATCCATCATGACCCATACCATCCCACTAAAACCTGATGCTAAGCCCTTCTGGCAGAAGCAAAGACTGGTAAACCCATTGATCGAGCCTCTAATCCATCAAGAGGTTCAAAAACTATTGTCAGGCTGAATTATCTTTCCTATCTAGCACACTACTTGGGTTGCCAACCTTGTCCCTGTGAGGAAGAAAAGCGGCGAGATCTGCCTTTGTGTAGATTTTTGCAATCTGAAAAAAGGCATCTAAGAAGGATAATCATCCTCTCCCCTTGTTGGATGAGGTGTTGCAAATTGTGAATAGATCTCAAATGATGTCCTTCCTGAATAGATACTCTCGGTATAACCAGGTCATGGTTAAGTATGAAGATAAAGAAAAAATAGTGTTCACCACCAAGTGGGGAACGTTTGCATACCAGAGGATGCCCTTTGGCCTTATCAATGCGGGGAAAATGTTTCAAAAGGCTATAGACATTGCGTTCGAAGGCCTAGTAAACCGGTGCATAATCATCTACATGGATGATTTGACTATCTTTTCCTTGGATAGACGTGATCACTCCGCCCACCTCACCCAAATTTGTGAGAGATGTTGCCGGTATGGAATATCTCTCAACCCTAAGAAATGCATATTTGGGGTTACTGAAGGGAAGCTTCTCGGGCATATCATCTCTGAGAAGGGTATATCCATTGACCCTAAGAGAGTTGAAGCATTGCTAAATCTACAAATGCACGACACTAAGAAGGAAATGAGGTCTTTCTTTGGAAAGATAAATTTTATCCGACGGTTCATCACTGGATTCGTTGAGATAGTAAAACCACTCAATGAAATGATGAAGAAAGATACAAAGATTGAGTGGAGTTCTGAAGAAAAGTGGACATTCACCTAGATTAAACAAATGATTATGGAGGCACCAGTCTTGGCTAGTCCAGACTATTTCCTCCCCTTTCATATATACTCCTTTTCTTCTCCACATTCTGTTGCGGTAGTTTTGACCTAGAAAGTTGAAGGGGAAGAAGGATCAATAGTTTTTATGAGCTCCCCATTTAAGACCACTGAAGTCTGGTATTTTCCTTTGAAAAAGCAGGCCTTTTCTCTCATTCGAGCCATGAAGAATTTTGACATTACATTCTCTGGAGCAAAGTGCACGCTATTATCCCAGACCAGGCTGTTAAGTCTCTGCTCCTGCAGAGTGATTTGGGTGAATGATGGGGGAAATCGATGGCCATCCTCCAAGAGTATGATCTAGAAATGTAACCCATGAGGATAGTTCGAGGATAGGGACTATGTAGAGCGATGGCAGAAGCAACTCCAGACATTGAATTCCAAACTTATATAGTGGAGTCTATCACTCAAGATCCGTGGTATACTAACCTAGTTTACTTATTACTGAATAATAGGTGCCCAGAGGGGCTTCCCCCAAACAAATGTCACTCCCTATGGCTTAAAAGCGCACACTTCATGATAAAAAAAGGAATTCTTTTTTCGCAGGAACTATGAAGGGGTATAGCTCTGGTGCATTCATAGGGACCAAGTTGTGAGAATGATTGAAGAATTCCATGGTAGTTTGGAATCGGGCATGGCTCAGCTGATGCCACTTCCCATCAGATCCTCTGGGCCGGATACTATTGGCCCTGTATCTTTAAGGATGTCTATACTCATTTTAGGAGATGTCATACTTGTCAAACAATGACACATCACGAACAAAACCCGGCCATGCCTTTGCAACCAGTCTTTGAAGCTAGACCCTTTGCCCAATGGGCATTTGACTTTATCAGGGAAATCAACCCCAACTCATCTGCCAACCACCAGTACATCTTGACTGCTACCAATTATTGCACACGGTGGTCTGAAGCGATCCCTTGTAAAAAAAATGGCAAATATAGTTATTAAATTTTTGGAAGAAAACATAGTCACCCGATTTGGCATGCCATTTGCTATAGTGTGTGACAATGGACTGACATTTTCTTTGGCGCAATTACTCAAATGGACCTATGTATGTGTAGGTTATTTTAGATGGTTTTGAGGATATTTATGTATCACATTTCAGTATGTTATTGATTCATTGCTTAGTGTATTATATCTCATGTTGCATTTATGGTTATTTCATGATGCTGATGTATATGTTAGGATGTCATTTCGATTATGGTTTTTTGACAATACTGACCCTAGATTTATATGCACATGGATCATTTATATGTTTTGCATTACTGTTTGACGTGCTTGATATGGTATGGGACATAGTCGTAGTTACTTGCTTTAGCGAGATCCACACGATAAACTAGTCTTAACCATTATTTGCTATATTATATGCATGTATGCTCGTCTTTGTGATGATAGGTTTGCAGGTACTAGGCTACGTCTTCCCTGAATTGGCAGGAGTGAGCGTGCCCTATCGCAATATATCAATGGTAAGAGAGGGGAGATAGTATGAGGTCCAAATCCATACCCTAAACCCATATTTTGTCATATTGATGGACAAAGAATCTGATTGACTATCCTGTTTGAATCTGTCAAGTGATGTGGATTCGTGAGCCTGTTTGTGTGTGTTGGGTTTCTGTTTCAGTTGATTATCTGTTTAGATGGGTTTCAAGTTATTTAATGATGCTTTTAGCTTAATTTATTTAATGAATTTTCATGGTAAATATTAATGTTAATTATTGCACTTATAATAAGGTTAAAACTTTGATATATGAAATATATGGCTATTTAATAATTAAATATTAATTAAATGCCTATATTTAATTAATTGATTTCATTATTAAGTCTTGATTTAAATGATTGAGATTTAATAAATATTAAATTCAATTAATTGTAATTAATTGTGCATAGTTGGATTATTGAATACCACTTTAAGTTGCATGGTTAATTGGTTTATTTAATTGAAATATTATCTCATGCATTTTCAACTTAACACTTTGCTTTGATATTATAAAGTTGAGTTTTTGCATGCTTTAAGTGAAATTGAAAATAAAAGAATTATTTTAATTAATAATTAGATAATTTATCTTTCCTTTAGGGTTTTCACTTTTTGAAAGCCTCATTGCTTGGATTATCTATATCTTTGGATTGGAAGCCTTTTTAGAGGTTGTTCAATCAGGGAGAAGGAGAAATCAGGTGATTGGAGTTTTGAGAGAGCTTGCTTGGATTTGTGGATTCTTCTTGCTTGAATTTGTGAAATTTGTGCTTCTCATCAATTATTGAGGTAGGGTCTTTATCTTTTGAATTCTAGCTTTCAAATCCTCGTCTTCCATGCATCTGAAAGCTAGGACCCTTTGTGTGATATTCCTTGTTTGAGGTATTTAGTGATTTCATTGATTTAGAATTGAGAAAGTATGATCTTGGTTTTTAATTTGTGTTTCTCTCCATGTTTACTTATCAGATCTATGATTGTGAGCATAAAGGTTTCATTTTTGGGTATTGAATGGCAATTGGGCATAAGGGTTTTCGTATGAAATATTTCTGTTTGAAATTGTCCTTAGGGTTTCAATTTGGGTGAAAATGTCTTCTTTGGATGAAAATTGGTTATTGTTGGAGAAATTGCTTCAAACCCTCAGATCCATGATTGTCTCACCTTGAAGAGTAGAAAAATTTCCTTCATCAAGTGCTTACCAAAATTGAGTCCAGATATGAGAGAAAACAAGAAAACATGGTTAATTTGTATGCTAGAAAACCCTTCTTGAAATTATTTATATTAAATTAGAAATTCTTCTTGTTTTTATCATCTTGCATGTTGAAGAGAAAAAAAAAATCTCCCTTATTCTATTTTAATTTTTATTGAAAAAAGCCTATATTATTAAAAAATATGACTTATTGAGTTTGTGCTTGAAAAGAAAGAAATTAAACCTATTTATTATTGCTGAAAATCAAATTTAAAAAAAAAAAAAGAAAAATAGGCTTGCTGAAATTTTCTTTAAAAAAAAAAAAACTCTCTTTTTCTCCAATATGGTTTGTTAGTATTATTGAAAGAAATTAAATAATAAAAAGAGGGACATTGATGTCTTTATAAAAAAAACAAGTGCTACGTAGTGGCCTGCACTTGCCGTATTATAGATTAAAAATTAAATAAGAAACTTTGTATAAAAGCTGAAAAATAATATTTAATAAATTATGTTTATATATATTATAATTTCATTTATACATTTATAATTGTAAAAATTTAAAATATAGTTATAAATTTTAAATGTAAGGTGGAATTTAAATAATAAATAAAGAGTTAGTGAAATACTAAAATTATATAATATAGTACTTTTATTAAAACTATATATTATTTATAGTATATATATTAAAAATATAATATAGCAATTTTTTTATAATATATAATAGTTATATATTATAAATAATTGAATTTTTTAATGAAAATAACATGTTTACACTAATAAAATATAAAATATAATATCTCATAAATATACTATATTGTAAATTAAAAGACCAATTTCAAAATAAATTAAATGATATATGAATTATATATTAAAAACTATGGTTAAAAACTATCAGAAAAAGAAAATTTGGGAAGCCTCCGAAAAAAGGGGTCCTATAAGACCAAATCAATTGAACCAATCATAATTGAAATAAGTAATTTATAGAATTTATTTAATTCATAAATAAATATTAAAACTTTACAAATATTTGAACAAAAAAAATAGTGATTGATGGTTGGTTCATTATTGTAAAACTAATTCATTATTCGTGCACAACCGAATGCAATAGTATATTGCCTACGACAAGTACAATAAGACTGTTTTAATTATTTTCACGAGTTAAAAAAAATAAAAATAAAAATCAAAGTAAAAAGAAATAGTATACATATGATTTAAATTATATATTATAAATTTAAATCAGATTTAAAAGGAAAGGTTTTTTTTTTTTAAAAAGAAAAATAAAAAGAAAGCAATTTTTTTAAAAAAAATTAATTGAAAAGTTTGGGGTAGGTGGCAGGGGCCACCGCACCCCCCACACTATGCAAGTGCGGTTCCCCAAAAGGGTGCGCAGGCCATGCGGCTGCGGCATTTGAAAAGTTCTAAATTTTAATAAGGTTTAAAATTTAGTTAGTTTGAGTTTTATTTATTTATTTTAATATTTGTTTTTTTGTTTAGTTTAGTTTTTTATTAAAAACTATTTTAATTTATTTAAAGTTAATACTATATTTAGTTTAAGTTAACGTTAATTAATTTAATTTAGTTTATTAAATTTAGTTTGTTAATTTAGTTTTAATTAATATATAACGTAAAGATTATTTTTTTAATATTATTATTAAATGTGATGGTTAATTGTTAATTGAGAAGGGATTTTTATTGGACATTTTAATAATTAATATTCAATTTATTTATAATATTATTTAATTTTTTATATATTAAAATATTAGTTGGATATATAT
>MU225724.1:1869452-1901235 GCA_018584345.1 Thuja plicata
AGAGAGAAGAAATCCAACTTAGAATCCCTATGAGAACCCTAGAACCATGACTTGTGTGTGAGAGCCATCTCTTAAGTAGAGATGAGTGGAGGAGTTTGCATGTAACTCCCATACTCTATGTGTGCCATATTCACATTTGGTGTGTGCCATGTGTAGGATTCCTCTTAAGGAGGAATATCTAAATTTCCTTATTAAAAGAATTACAAATATAAGGCATGACCTTGGTATATCTTTTAATTACATACATACCAAGGAAAGATTAATTCTAACAAGTCTGAAGAGATTCGAGACACCAGGAATGAACAACAAAACCCTGGAGGGGATTCAAAAGATCAGACATTGGCAGCAAGGCCACCCTGCCCCCACCACAATGGTTGGTAGATTCTAGAAAGAGGAAGGCCCTTAGAGAAATAAAGGCCCATCTCTCCCTAGCTGAGATGATGACACAAGTGCAGGGGAAGAAAAAGAAGGCCCAGAATCTCCATTCCACGTAGATCGGTCTGGGTAGAGAAATAGTTGCAGTGATTGAAATGCCTCCCCCAGAGATAGATGTGACAAAAACTAGGGTCAAGGAGTACACAATCATTGAAGTACCTCTGGGGAGGAGGGACAAACAGGGTGAGTTGGACTTGTTAAAAGAAGCCAGATGAGTAATAGAGGCATGTTATAACAAGCAAGCCTAGAAACTCAAGGAAGAGAGGGAAAATAACACAAATCTCCTAGGGCTTTTGACGGAGCTGGCGCAACCCATCATGACCATTTCTGTAGAAGCTTCCACATCCAGAGCACCACTCCCACAGGGTGACATAGATGCACTAAGAGGTATGAAGAAGAAGGCTTAGGCTATGGACAGATGGATTGCTGAATAGGTAATGGCTGTAAGGAAATTTTTAGTTGTGTTGCTCCCAGATCTTTACTAGATCAACAATCTCCTGAATCAGGTGAACATCTCCACCACCCTATGGGAGGGAGACTTGGAAAAATATGAAGGATGAAAGACTGGGTTGGATGAAGTCTTCAGCGCCGGGGAAGAGGCCATTACAAAGACAAGAATTTTGGGGAAGAATCATTTGATCCCCTCCAGGCCCAGTACTCCACACTTGACCTCAAGATCAAGGAATGCAAGCAATTGTTTAAGGCCTTGAGAGAGAAAGTAATTGTGGCTCAATATCCTTTGGGCCTATTCAAAGCATTTATTGTAAGGGTGTCACAAGTCGACCCCTTCTCCCCTGAAACATGCACCCCAGAGGACTATGTCCTCTCCAGGTATGATGAGCTGATGGAGTCCCTATATCAGTCCACCGGGGACTTCAACAAAGGAAGGATGTCAAGATTATGTAAGATGATGCTCTGGGCTCATGAAATTGTAAAGATAGTAGATGAATTCTGGAACGGGGCCGGAGAAGTTGAAGAGAAGTACAAAAAACTGTCTGTGGCGGGTGGGATAGTATTAAGGATATAGACAATGATGACATTAGCCAAGTTTTGGAGGCATTTAAGAAAAACAAGGAGCAATAAAATTCTCTAGATCCTAGAGATTATCACCAGTAAGGTGCATTCTTTTACATTAATTATTTTAGAGCGTAATCTCTCAGATCTCGGAGTCCTAGATCTAGCAATTTTGTATTCGTTTGATGACCTGTGGCTAGGCTCCCTGGAGCTGACTGGTCATTATCAGGTAGTTAATAAGTGGATGTCAGAAAGTAGGTGACTTCAACAAGGCACACTGAATCAAGGGATGGGTCTAATGGATGGTCTTCCCAAGGCACCACTCCAGCATTAAACACCTAGCACATCGAAGATAACTAACTGCTTTTGCATTGATGAGGCATGTAGCCTCGAGCTCTAGAGAGATCAGATTTCTTCTTTCCTCCCTTCAGCAATCTTCTCGATGCTGATTCTTCCATACTTCTCTTCTTGTCTTATTATTTTGACATGCCAAACCTCTGTTCTTCTTGAGGTAGTTGTAAAGTGGTGTAGGTAGTACTGGCCACCATAAATTATATTTTATTGTTGAGTGTAAAGTTATATTAGGTTAACTTTAGGGAAAGTTTGTGTATATAATAGCAAGTCTAACCTCATTCCAAGGGTCAGAAAATTGATGATTTTGTAGTCCATAGCATTAGCATTTCATCTTTTCATTTCTTGTAGTTAAAGAGCTCAATGATTAGTAGTTCCTAGTAGTTCTTGGTAGATAGATGCTCCCTTGGAGTTGTTGATGTGCACACCAGTGATGCTGGAAAACCATTAATGAAGAGGGAAGGATTCTCACAATGTTGTTGTTGGTGTTCTGATCTCTGAGTTAATACTCTTTTGTGCTGTATGTTTCTGATGTCCCTTGCTCTAATATTTTAAGTATATTAACAACCTCTTTTCCCCTTGATATTGAATATGTATGAACTGATGGTTCTATATGCATTCAATATTTAGTGTATTATGTTAGAGCATGGTTGATGTTTTGAATGTATTAGCATAACTATAAGTAGAATGGATACTCTCTAACCCTGGTATATCTTTTGAAGTTTGTTTGATAATCCAAATGCTTGCAGAAAACCCTGACCTAACGAAATCCTTGGAGAAGATGAGCCAAGAAAAACTAGCTATCCCCTTGAACAAAATAGTCACACTCCCAACTTAGCTCCCGAACTGTCAAGACCTAACTCTTAGGTGCTTGAAGGCCCAGAGAATTTATTCCTTGGACAAGCTTTACAAGAAAATTTGGCCAGTACCCCGGTACCCGGTGACAACTTACACTTTGTTGGTAGACTGGTCACAAAGTCCTGTCAACAAGTGCTTAGAATCATGCTTAGAGAAATGAGAGGAGAAAGTTTCCTTTAATATGAAATTAGGGCACAATATTCTAGAGAGGATGAAATAGGAGAATTAAATTCTAATTGGACCCATTCCCCTAGAAGAGGACCTATGTTAAATATAATTTAGGATTTGTTGTCTTGAAGTCTGAAACAGCTGACCCGGAAGCGGGAGTTAAATTTTTCCAAATACAAACATCTGAAAACCCTGAGAGTCTAAAATTTGATCCCCTAGCCTGGAAAAGGTCAATTGTTACCTAGGTCAAGGTTGAGGTCAACCTTAACCCTATGGCCAAAGTTCTAGTTTCTCAGTCTGGGGTGCCAGAAATAGGTTGGAAAAAGTGGAAATGGGGCATAACAGGGGGATAAAGCCAGATCAAAGTTAGGAACCCATTCAAGGTGCTTGACATGACCCCAAACCACTTACCCAAAAGGCTAAACTAGTCTACCATGGAAGTGCTTCCATTTTCCAACTATACATTTAGCCCCCACTTTAGCAAGAGCATGGACTCAATACAAACTCTTGGTAAAGGAGATCATAAAGAATAGATAATCTTATTGGAATCATAAGGGACAAAGAAATCTTCAAGCCTTGAAGGGACTTATTTATTTATCAACCCTAAGATCATGATAAGAGAGACATCACCAGTTAAGGAGAGAGAGGGGGTATGGATACCTCACCCAATGAGAACTTATGTCCCATTGTGAACCACACAAGGAAAAAGTGTAATTGGAAAGATGGAGTTGAACCACCTAGTGAATGTGTCTACTCACTAGTCAACCCATCAAGGAGATCCATTCTTAAGGACACCTTCTAACCTTAAGGGATCAAAACATTGTATATTGAAACTGGAGGGATCAAGAGATCCGTGTAAATTTAAATTGGAGGGATCAAGAGATCCTAAAAAGTGAAATGTCCATGGTTTAATGATTAGTCTTTAATCCATAAAGGGAAAAAGTTTTAAGTTTTGAAAATATTTTGAATGTGTGTGTGAAAAAGGTGAGTAGAGCATATGCCCCCACTTGAAAGTCATTGCTAACACTTTAACAGGAGCAATGGCTTTGATGGAAACATAAATAACTCTACTGATTACGTTTCCACTATGAGATGCCCCCAAATGAAGAAAAATCAAGGGAAATATCACATAAACATACAAAGAACATAGAAGGGATCTACCTACTATGGGGTCAGTATGATCATAAGCTAATATGTATATATAGATATGATATTATTGCAAATGAATTGACATCATTCCCTAAAGAAAGTAGAACTACAATCACAATGGAGGAAAGAAAACTCAAGAGTTACAAAGAAGAATCTTTTTGGACCACAACATGGAGACCAAAAAGAATTAGTGCTACCATGTTGCTGATCCAAGCAGACTACACAAGGAAAACATTTACAAATAATAGCACAAGTATAAAATAACATGAAAACAACATATAGAAGAATAGAGATACATATAGAGGAATTATACAACAGGTCTGATTCCTTTATCACCTTGCACCAACAAAGTAACAAGGGTCGTATAAAAGAGTCTAACAAACATTTAGCAAACACATTATGAGAGAAGAAAAATACAACCTGCAAACACAAAAATGGCTACCATGAAGGATAAGCCGATCAAGCGCATCTCCTACTCTCCCCATCTTGGTTTATATCATTTAGGGAAGGTGGAAAACTTGCAAGAGGGACTATATCCAATACAGTAGAAATAATAGCCAGTTCCAAACAAGGATCCTTTTGAGAATCGTGTTGCTCGATACTAGGTGTAATTGTCAATTGAGTTGAAAGCATATGAGGTAAATCAGTGTCAAGATCAATGGTATTATATTCATCACTAAGATTAATAGGATCATCTAAAGTATCCTCCTCATCAAGATTAATTAAAATAGGATCTAAGATGCGAATAGGATCATCATACTCATTCATCTTAACGTCATTGTGAATATTAACTTCTTCCAACACATCAGGCATAGGTTGATCGAAAGAAGGTAAAGAATTTTGAATAATAGAAGCATGGGCCTTAGCATTAGCTCTATGCTTCTTACGATGTTCATTAGAAGATTTATTACATTATTCTTTGTTTGACACATGTGGAGAACTAGGAGGAATAACCACTGATTCCTTCACAGGTTCTGTTAGAGGATTGGTAGGATTCACAATAGGATGAGAAGAAACACTGGGAGGTTGAGTAATAGAGTTATTAATAATGGATAAAGGAGGTATAGAAGGAGTGGGCAAAAGACCAAAGATGAGATATATCTGAGGCATGCTTAAATCGATAATCTTGCGATGTTTATAAGATTGATATGAGCGAAAAAGGTTGTCAGGTCGAGGAGGACATGAATTAGGTAATGAGGGCCAAAATAAATCAAGAGTAGTACAATCTCTAGGCCTAGAAGGTTCATATAGACTATGATTAATAGTTTTTACTTCTCCATTATGAATGAACTTAAGAAATTTATGAATAGGAGAAGCAATAGCATGCATAGAAGTTATCCAAGGCAAACCAAATTTGACTTGAAATTGATCAGATGTAGGAACGATGATGAAGGTAGTATCTACAACCTTGCCACAAAGTTCAATAGGCAAGTTAATAGAACCAAGTGCAGGATAGAGAAAACCATTACAAGTTTGGATCCATGCATCCGATGGATCATAACAATCACATTGTAGGCCTTTCATAAAAATATTTTCCTCAGTAATAACGTTGAATAAAGATGTGGGATCAACAAGACAACCATGCGTAGGTATCTTAGCAATCTTAGCATAAATATAAAAGGGATCATCGGGAGCCTTAATAGTCTCAGAGTCATTAAAGGTAATTGAAAGTTCCTGAGGTCGCTTATCCTTAGTTTGTTTCTAAGGTTTAGGTAGAATTGGAAGTTGAGGTGGAGGCAAAGGATCTTGAACAATAGGTTGAAATAAAACAACGCTCTCCGCATGATTAACAATGTGATTAAGATTATCCATCTTTGAATCGTAAATGATATCTATAGGATTTGATGAATAAATCTACAGTTGCCAAGAAACCTGCATGCAAGAACCTAATACAGAAGAGAAGTAGGAAGAGAGAGAAAGAGAAGAACTCAGAAGTTGCTTAGAAAGTGAGAGCAAAAAATGTAATCTAAATTAATGAAAAAGAAACTGCAAAGTTCAACCTATAAAGGTGAATGAAACCCTAAAATAGGAAAAGCTAGGTTGCACATTAATAATTAATATAAATATTAATTATAATGCACCTAAGAGATAGCTTAAGTAAACTAGAGTTAAAGACAACTTAATTAATTAAATCAAAATGATCTAGTTAATAAGTGTGAATAGATAATTACTCTAACACCCCCCTTAAGTGAAGCTCAGGAGGTAAGCTAACCTAGCACAACTATGAAAGTAGGGAAAGATGGGTCCCGAAAACAAGGCCTGATCAGGTATCCATGCACAACCAAATCTCTGTAAAGCGGAGAAATAGAGAAAACCACATGGGAAAAACCCTACTCCAAGAAGAGATAGAAGAAAAAACTAAAAAGAATGGCTCAAGAGACTCTCTCAAAACCATAAGTACAATCAAACCCCCCATGAGAGAGGGATGAGGCACTAAGGCCCCCCCAAAATGATGGAACTCTTGTAGGAATGATAAAACCAATGGAACTCCAATGTGGAAGAAACAGAGGTACAAAGTAACAAGGGAACCCCTGAATGAGAGGTGAAAATGGAAGGCTGAGCTGGTGCTCAAAGGAGAATGAGTGAGACTCCTGGAATGGAATCCCCAATGAAGGTGGGCCAAAAGATGGGCTGAATCTGTCAGTTGAGAGGAGATGAATGTCCTCATATATGCCCTCAACAACTGGAGGGGAAAGCTCGATGTAGGGAGTGACCATAACAAGAACTGCTGAAGAAGAATCATGTTGAACAAAGGTAGGCACAATAGGAGGAGGAGGTGGAGAAGCCACAACACTGATCTCAAGAGCAACACAGAAGTTCAGGTAACCCAACTTGTTCTCACTAGGCACTCGTGAAGTAGGAGAGATATCCTTCGACAGAGGAGATGGTGAACCAAAATTGGAGGAGTACAGGCGGGTGGCATGATCAACTATCCCTGTAGCAATAATGTGGCTAGTCACACGATCTCGGATGTGAACAGAATCTACAATGAACTCAACTATCTTCTTTGTCCCACTGTGAGTAATATGATAAATGGAGAGAAGGTTTGATGACAAGGATGGAACACATAGTACATCATAGAATGCACCACCATCGATGTCAATAGAACCCTGACCACATACAGGCATAACAATATCATTCCCCATCAAGATGTGTGGGGTAGTAGAGGCCAAAAAAGCTAAGAAGGAGCTCTGAGAAGATTCCATATAATGAGAAGCACCAAAATCCAACAACCACCTAGAAGAGGGAGCTATAGTAGATGCACATAAGGCATGACCCTTTCCATTGTCTAACCCATCTTCCTAAGATGATGATGAAGAAGACTAGTGAAAAGAGGAAGACAAAATATCAATGTTGCTCTTATGAAGAAGAGCTATCAAATCAAAAATCTATTGGGCATATCCATCTACCTTCTTCTGAAAGCATTGAGACTCATCATGATTGAACTTATTGCAATAAGTACACTTGGGTTTGTCTGTCTTCGATTTCCCCTTGGGTGAAGGAGGTGGGCCAGAGAAATGCTGAGAAGGAGAATCCTTCCAAGAGTCTATGGATGATGATACCTATTTCTATTTCAGTTTCTATGGAGATGGGTGAGCAACCAAGGCATGGCTCATAGAGCCGAAAGTATCATGCAACTGTTGAATCTTTGACTGCTCTTGAGTCAACTGATCGCAAAAGGCCGCAAATGAAGGCATATTGTGCCTAGGATCCAAGGCATCCATAGTGGAATAGAAAGTGGAGGAGAAGATCTAGAACTCTCCATGAAGCTTTGAGAGTATCAGAAAGATACACTCATCATCTGATTTGGTCTTCCCACATCCCTGTAAAAGTGAGCAGAGAGCATTGAAATTCATCAAGAAGTCCTCAATGGTGGAAAAACTATCAGGAGGCAAAGATGTCAACTCTGCATCAAGCTGAAGTGCCTTGAATGCATTCACTGTGCCAAATAGATCGGAAAACTTTCCCCAATATACGCGAGGAGTGGTCAAACCATCCAAATGAAACATGAGGCTATCTGAAATGTGTAGTGCAATCAAACCCATGGCTTCATCCATTTTGTTCCTATGCTGAAGGACCTCAAATGGACACTGTAGAGTAGGTTGGTTCTCATCCAGACATGACCATAAGCCACATGACATGAGTAGCCTAGTCATGTGTGCTTTCCAGGTGTGGTAATTGTGTGGTGTTAGCTGGGCCACAGAGGGGTCCGACATTTAGAGAAGAAGAATGTAGAAATTGAAGGATCATTTTTGAATTTAAATGATAGAAAACAAAAGCACCCCCCACAATGTATAATTCTATCCCCTGTACAACAAAGAAACAATTATTGAAAGCACAAAAAAACAAGAAGAAACTTGGATGTCAGATGCAGAGATGGAGGAAACAAAAGCCTCTAATTCAATGCCAAAAAAGAGGGATCAAATGGTTGAACTAGCAATCAAGACCAGAACCATTGTGTCTGGCTCGGAAACACCTTTCCAATGATGTTTTGGTTTTCAAAAATAGACACCGTATGCCCAAGATATGGCCAAAAAACTAACGATGCCTCCGAAAAATAACTCTATGGAAAAAACCAGACCCTGGAAAAAATTTGATGGTCAAACAACCGTCACCCTTCTGTGGCAAACAATTTGATAGTTCTATGGCCCTCAGATGACTATCGGCCATAAAATTTTTCCTGTTGCCAGAAAAGGTCAAAACTTGCTGGAAAAATTTGAAAAATGCCTGAAAAAAAATCTGGTAGGGTGACGTCAGCAGTGACATCACCACTGCATTGTCAGCAGTGGTGGGTGGTGGGTTGGTGGTAGGCCACCGGTGGAGGCAGAGACAAAGCGGCTCCCGGGCGGTGATGGGGCGGCTCCCAGGCGGTGACGGGGCGGCTCCTAGGCGGTTGCGCCGGTGGCAGCTCTTTCAGTGGCTGGTGGGTGGCGCGCCGGCTGGGGTCGGGCGTAGGCTAGGCTAGGGTGGCGCGGGGGTGGTGCACTCTGACAAAGCCAAAAAATGTCTGAAAAAGCCATTTAATTTAATTTAATTTTTTTTCTTGAAAATCGTGTCATACGACCTAGGAGGGAGAAAATTTTTCTCTGGGGTCACTATGACCAAAACCAGTGAACTTTATATGTATTTTGACTCTCCCAGGCCTTTTGAACGCAATGGTGGAGTCTGTTTTGGCTCAAATGGCTCTAGAAAATAGTGCCTCCTCCAAAATGAAGAAAAAATCCTAGAGAAGCTGTGGGTTTCATTTGTGACTCACAGCTTCAAAAAACCCTCAAACCAAGCAGCAACAGGAAGGCTCTAATACCATGTAGGATTTGATGAATAAATCCATAGTTGCTAAGAAACCTCCATGGAAGAACCTGATACAGAAGAGAAGCAGGAAGAGAGAGAAAGAGAAGAACTCAGAAGTTGCTCAGAAAGTGAGAGCAAAAAATGTAATATGAATTAATGAAAAAGAAACTACAAAGTTCAACCTATAAAGGTGAATGAAACACTAAAACAGTAAAAGCTAGGTTGCACATTAATAATTAATATAAATATTAATTATAATGCACCTAAGAGATAGCTTAAGTAAACTAGAGTAAAAGACAACTTAATTAATTAAATCAAAATGATCTAATTAATAAGTGTGAATAGATAATTACTCTAACAATATCCACATAAGATGGTTGAGGGATAGTATTAGTACCATGTGTAGGTAGAGGATTCGTGTAGATTTGAAGGTTTTGATTAGGAGGAGAAACATATTTGTTCCCATTACCATCAAAATTATCAATAGATAAAGCATTGGAATCGATTAAGTCTTGAAACTTATGCTTTAGAGAATAACATTTTCAGTATCATGGCCATTCTGGCACAACTATTGGCAAAAAAATTTAGAATCAAAGGATTTTGAAGCTATAGTAGTAGGAAGGAGAGGTCAAATAGGAGGCAAGGTAATAATATTATAACTTAACAACCTACTCATAATAGAATGTAAAGATTCAGAGAGAGGAGTAAACGTACGATTCATACAGAAAGTAGTGGATGTGGAAGTGGCATTGTGGGATGCAATAGCAATTGATTAGCAACTGTATTCATCTATTTATTAATCTTGATGTAGTTGTTAGGCATCTGAAATTTATTAGGATTAGGAGCATTGTCACTCTTATCAACTGGAATAGGAGCCATTGGAGTGTTGCTCTCAAATTGACTCACTTGTAATTGATAATGATGAAGTGCTACACAAAGTTGTTAACAAGAGGTAAATTTAGTAAGCAGAATCTTATCTCTAATATCCTTTTGTAAATTTGAAATAAACATGTGTTGAATACCAATATCAGGAACAAGATAAGAAATCTGAGCATACAAATGCTTAAATCTACCAATGAAATTAGTCAACTTTTCCTTAATGTTTTGTTTACAATGCATTAAATCAGTTAAGGAAACTTGTGGACCAATGTTATTTTGAAATTGTAGAATGAAGGTATTAGCCAGTTTAGGAAAAGAATCAATAGAATAAGGAGGTAAAGAAAAATACCATTGCAAAGCCTTATCATGAAAGGTTCTAGAAAATAGTTTAGCTAAAATCCTATGGTCATGAGCATAATCACTACAAAGGATTTGAAATGTTTTAACATGAGTAACATGATTGCATTTACCATTGTAATTCTCTAGACCAGGCATATTGGCTTATTGAGGAACAGTAGCACGAATAATGTCTAAAGATAAGGGACTACCCATGTCAAATGTAGGAATGCTAAACTTGGATTGAGTTAAGGATGCAAGTTGGTGTTGTAAAGATGACACAGTCTGAGCCAAACTAATAATTATTGAATCATTAGAAGACACAAGTGGCATAGGAATGTTAGGAACACTAGGAAATGTGTAGGAAGCAGTAGGAATAGAAGATACAACCAGTGGAACATTTGGAGCCATGGTTGGAAGGGGATTAGTATAAGTAAAAGGTACACTATGATATGAAGGTTTTGAGATAGGTAGAGATACCGGTGGAACACTCACAGGAATAGGTGAAATTGGGAGAGATGTAGGCATCAAAGGAGGAGTATAAGTAGGAATGCTAGGTAAAGGAATAGAAGAAGGTTCTTGACTAATGATAGGAGGAGTATATCCTAGATCTTGAGCCTCTTGAGCTAAAGGTTTAACATTCAAATGCACAAGATGAGTGATACCATGCAAGAAATTAACACCTTGGTCACTATCACAAAGGACTTTGTTAAGAGCCTCTATAGCCTAAATGAAATCTTGATTATGGTTTTCTTGAATAAGCCAATTTCCCATTTTATCAAGTTCGGTTGAAAGTTTTTGCACTTGTTCAGGAGGAAATCTTAAAGCATCCTCCTCATCACGAGATGAGTGAGAAGATTTATGCTACATAGAAGGGTTGGAATCATGAGTATTCAAGTTTTCATCTGGGATCCTATAGAAAGGAGAAGAAGATTTAGGATCAAAGGAACCCATGAGTCTACAGCTTCTTCTAACCGGATACTATAAGTAGGACTAGAAGTGGTAAAGCTCATACACCAGTGCAATGTAAATGAGCTAATTTAGAAAACAAAGAGTTTGATTTTAATTTTTGAAAGGAAATTCAAGAACATAAAAGAAAGCTAATCTAATATGCATGAAAGATCTAACATAAAATATGTAAATCTAACACCAAAAAGAAAGAGTTGTCTATCGCGGGTTCACCAAAATGTAATATCTAAAAATGTTGTGTGCTTTTCATATAAGAGACATTACATTTGAATATATTATGGGGGTAAATGAGACACTCTCCTTCTATCCTTAGATATGTAAAATGAGATATCCAAGTTGATTAACCCAAAAGGAAGGATCAATGCATAAATGAATCAATCATTTGGAAACGAGAATAAGGAAGGAAGATCTTAAGTACCCCGATTTGATTTGTTAATTTGAATGTGAAATATATTTATATAGATTGATAACCTTAATTGAATTGAATAGGAGAAATGTACTAACCTTTGAATATTGCAGATCTAAAGAATGCTATTTTCTGAAGCCTGTGTTGAGTTTTTGGAAAATCTGAGACCAGATCTGGAATAGAAACGCAAAGATGGACAAAACTCATAAATATTTTTCTGTTCTGAGATAGTTCCAATTTTTACCCTCAAGTCAATGTCACCATTTTCTAGAATTTATGATTGCACCCTAGGTCACAATCGAACTAAAAAGTCTCAGACTAAAATTCTATTTTTGGATCCCAAAAGTTTTTCGAAAAGGGTATCTGAATCTTTGTCCTGATCTTCTGTTCCAAACCTGTACTGGAAGAAAAAGGGGTTTGTTTGTTGGGGGAGGGGTTTTCCTTGGTCAAACCCCAGTTTTGGATTTAACCTCAAATATATAATTGAAATTGCAGAAATAAACAAAGTAAATGAAACAATTCACCTTGCTCATGTAAAAGTCATTGTGGAGGATTCAAATCCTTGAATCCACAAGTATGGATGCACCAAATGAATGTAGAATGTATAATGTTGGATGTCTTCAATAAATTTCTTATAGATACTCAACACCAATCTTGAATGGGTTCTTGAATTGGAAGAGGCTTGGAGGAATGTAGATGGAGAAATCTTCAACAAGAGGGCTCCATGGAGCTTGAATCCTTAAATGACCACCAATGGATCTCCTTGATGAAAAAGGATGCTTGAGAAGTTCTTGAGAATGGAAAAATGCCTCAATGGCTACTTGGATTGCTTAAAATCTTTCTTCACCTTTGGGATTCACTCTTCAAGTCTTGAGCTTTTGCAATTATCAAGTCTTAGTGCTTAGAATCAGGCTTAGAGAAAATCAGAGGAGAAAGCTTCCTTTTATATGAAATTAGGGCACAATATTATAGAGAGTCCAACATAGGAGAATTAAATTATAATTGGACCCATTCCCCTAGAAGAGGACCTATGTTAAATATAATTTAGGATTTGTTGTCCGGAAGTCCGAAACAGCCGACCCAGAAGTGGGAATTAGCTTTTTCCAAAGACCGACATCCGGAAACCCTGAGATTCTAAAATTTGATCCCTAAGCCTAGAAAAGGTTGATTGTGACCTAGGTCAAGGTTGAGGTCAACCTTGAACCAATAAGGTCAACCTTGACCCTGAGGCCAAAGTTCCAATTTCTCATTTTGGGGTGCTAGGAATATGTTGGAAAAAGTGGAAATGGGGTAGAACAGGGGGATAAAGCTAGATCAAAGTCAGGAACCCATTCAAGGCACTAAAAATGACCCCAAACCACTTACCCAGAAGGCTAAACCAGTCTACCATGGAAGTTCTTCCATTTTCTAACTATACAATTCCTAAGGAATCCTCTAGTTAGACCATGTCCACATGATCATCCCAAATTTTTATTTCCACACAACCTACCATTAATATGTTTCAAAATATACAAACCGCTCCTCCATTATTCCTATCCAACTTGAATCTATCAATGTTAATAACCCATGGGTCAAAAAATAAGTCCAATGTAGGGTTTTTTCTATTAGTTTTATCCCGAGGAGTCCCATTTGCTAGGAAACAAAAAGTGGCCCCTTCTATAATTGATAGCCAATTCAATTATACCAAACATTCATGAATGATTGGAGCTCAAAAAAGGAAAAAAAGGATGGTAATCAACCAACTATGACTACCTCATCTCTCTCTATGATTAAAAAAGGTAAGAAATTCACTCTGGTATATAGAGTTTCAAATGTGCAAGGGAAAATTCTCTTGAAAGAATATAACACCTATGTAGTAGGTGTTGATCTTAATATGTCTTGACCTTGAGATAAAGTATAGTTGATGGAATTATATTAGAGAGTAGTAACTGAGGACTATCTAAAGTCAACGCACAGATTTGAGAAGGAGAAAGAACTACATAATGTTCATAGCACTGTTGACATGATTAAAGCTCAAATGAAGGCCACTGAACTTGATTGTGCTAGGATTAAGAAAGAAGTAGAGGAGAATTTTTTTGAGGAGCTGCAACAAGAAAATATTAAGCTAGCTAAAGCATGAGATGAACTAGAAAAGGTTAAGATAATAGAGAACATAGAGAAAAGTGACACTAACTAGAAGTTTCATGTTTAGGAATAAGAATTGGCACAATTTAGGTAATCTCTGGAACAAGCCACCAAAGGAATGAAAAGTATGGAACAAAATGCTAATCAATAAAGGGATGATTTTAATCAATGCTCGTTCAAAGTTAAAAATTAGTTGAAATAAGAGAGGAAGGAAAATACGATATTACAGAAAGATTTACAAGATAGATCAAAGCAACTGGAGAAAATGACAAGGGAATTGGTTTCTAGTATATCCCTATAGGAAAAAGATGCATAAAAACTTCAAGAAAAAGAAACCAAATTTTAAGATGAGATGTAGAGTATGAAAAGTGAAGTTGAGTTGCAGAAATGGATTTTCCAAAAAATAGAGTCTGCCTTGTAGATAAGAGAGAAGGAATCAACATAAGCTAACAAGAAGTTTCAAATGCACAGATAAAAATTAATGAGCTTCAAGAGATTATCAAAGAAAGGGAAAACCTCATCTAGTAATTATAGGCTTCTACCGTGGTTCCTCCCCCAGTGAGTTCTATTGTGCTAGTACAACAAGTATATACATCTTTCTGGGATAAGATTAAAGCATCAATTCTTAATATGATGCCACCCTTTAAGTTTATTATTGATGCTATGGAACTAAATTGATGGTGCAACCTTTAAGTTTATTGTTGATGTTGTGGAACTAAGTGCTAAGGTGACTACCACACTAGAAGGTACCCAGTGGAAGTTTGCTTCTAAAGTGGTAGAGGCTAAAAATTTGACTAAACAATTATGTGTGACAGATATACCACTTTCTCATCTATCAAAATTGACAAAAAAAGGTTAGTATAAGTAAAGGACAAGGAAATTGATCAAATGTGGAGAGGCTACATCACATACCAAGGAGTGCATAATTTTTTTATAATACTTCATCACGCAATAGAAGATGCAGATTGATGTGTTCACACAGGTTGGATTACCTTCTCTCTTTAAGTCAGATGGGTCATTGCTGGTAGATGATCAAATAAAATAACCCATTAAATAGAGGAAATATGATTACTCATATTAAAAGATCTTAGGACTTGACCCAGGTGCTACTCAGGTCATGTTGATTTTTGATCCCGTGGCCCATCTATATTTTAGTCTAGAGGTGGTGAATTCTAGCTTAATTAGCTTTTCATTTTGAGAGAAGATCTGTCTCTACAATGACTTTTGTGATTTATAGTTACACTGGTTTCCTTCCTATGAGGAGTGGGATCCCTTGCAGTCCACTCTTCTAAGGATCTGATATGTTTCTTTCCCTCCCCTCTTTCTCATTTTGTAGGTGCTAGAGATTTAGGGTTCCCAATCTTGCAGGTAAGATCTCCCATAAGTCGCAAATTATGTATACTTGCATATAGATTATCTGAAGTACCACATACATGTATTATCCGACATCAAGAAATTCTATTTTTGAAAAGTTTTTAGGATAGTTGGGTTCCTCAAATTCTATTAGGATTTAGGTGCCATCAACCTTGTAAATTATTAATTTATTATTTTCCTAATATCTATTGTAATTTAACCATAAGAGGTTAAACAATTTAACCAATGGAGGTGTAAGAGACCATGTAAATACAAAGTTACTTTACCTTTTTTCATTTTAGAAAAGAAGGCATAGCGAACCATTCAGTTATGTCTCTTAGACTCTATCCTTTTGAATGTCTCTATAGAAGACACAACCTACAAGCTATGGAGGAAAATAGGTAATAGCTATCAAACTAAGAGTTTGTATAACAAGCTATATTTGAAAAGGCATTTGTATTCTTTGAAAATGAAAGCGGGTGACTCTATTTCTGAACATTTGAATGCATTTAATTTTATTTTAAGTCATCTTTATTCAATATATGTTAGGATAGAGGATGAAGATAAATGTATCTTGCTGATTTTCTCTTTGCCTAATTTTTGGAAAAATCTAGTTGTTTCCATGTGTAGTGGTGGTTGTGAGCCTAAGATGGACAATATATTTCCTCTACTTATTTCAGAAGAGATGAGGAGAAAGACTATGAATGCTAGATCCCAATATGCCTTGCAAGTGCGGGGAAGGCCTAAGGAGAAAGAAGCTAAAGGGGTTAATATGAAGAAGGATAATTAAAAAGGATGTTGTAAGACCCCCAAAAATAATAGAGTGAAGTGTTGGAACTCTGTTAAGAGAGGGCATGTGAAGGAGAAAAAAAATGAGAAAAAGAGCTTTGATACTTCCATTAGAGAAGTCCTCAGATGACGGTGATTCTGATGCTTTACCTATTTCAGCTAATTATATTAGTAATGATGCTTGGCTTATTGATTAAGGTGCTTCCTACCATATTAATCCTCACAAGGATTAGTTTTTTGAGTATAAGGAATATGATGGAGGAGAAGTTTTTCTTGCTGAAAGCACCTTAGTGAAGATTATTGGCAAAAGAAAGGTAAAGTTGTATTTCAGTGATGGGAAGATTGTTTCCATTGATAATGTTTTATATATTCAATATCTTACAAGAAGTTTAATTTCAATTTCCAAGTTGAATGATTCTAGAATGCATGTGAAATTTGATAAGTTTGGTTGTAGGTTGGTAAGGGTAAGTTTGGTAGTTGCTAAAGGATCTCAGACAGGGAATTTGTTTAAGTTGCATGCTTCTACTCTTTTTAATTCAAATTTTGTAACTAGGAATAAAAATGCATGTATGTTGTAGTACCATAGTTGAATGATTCTGGAGTTCATGTGACATTTGATAAGTCAGGTTGTAGGTTGGTAAGGGTAAGTTTGGTATATTCTAAATGATCTTTGATAGGGACTTTGTTTAAGCTGCATGATCATACTCTTTGTAATTCAAATTTTGTAACTAGGACTAAAAATTCATGTATGTTGTGGCACCATAGATTGGGTCACATTGGTGAAAATGGTCTTAATACCATTCTATATAAGAAACTAGTTGAGGGGATTTATGATTAATCTGTTAGTAAGAGTGATTTCTGTGAGCATTGTATGTTTGGTAAACAAAATATATCTTCATTTCTTGAAGGATTTAATAAAGCTAAGAGACTTTTAGAGATATCATTTGGATGTATGTGGTCTAGTGGGTGTTTACTCTGAATAGATCTCGGTATTATGTTTCCTTCATTGATGATGTCTCAAGATATACTTGGATTTATTTTATGTATTCAAAATCTGAAATTTTCTCTAAGTTTAAGGAATTTAAGGAAATGGTTGAAAATAAATCAAATTATAAGATAAAAGTATTGAGATCTAACAATGGGGTGAATATTACTCTAGGGAATTTTATGAGTTTTTCAAACATACATGAATTGTTATACAAAATACTACACCTTACACTCCTGAACAAAATGGGGTAGCAGAAAGAATAATCCATACATTAATGGAAAGAGCTAGGATCATGTTAAGTAGTGCTAAGATATAAATGTTTCTAGGAAGATGCTATTGGTACTGCTTTTTATTTGATTAATAAATTTCCTTGCAAAGCTCTTATTGATAAAAATCCTTATGAAATATGGCTTGGTAAAAAGGCTTCAATTTCACATTTAAGGGTCTTTGGTTGCGAGGCATATTTTCATGTGCCTCAAGAGAAGCAATCTAAATTATATCCAAATGAAAAGAAATGCATCTTTGTAGGATATAGTGAGAATGTAAAAGGTTATATGCTTTGGAATCCTCTAACCCAAAAAATGTTTTTTGTAAAGATGTGATTTTAGGGGAATTTAGAGATGACTCAGGTGAAGAACAACTAAAGTCAAAGTCAAAGATAGTGCATTTTGAAACCAAGCAAGAAGATGCACATGTGGAAGAACAAAGGGATGGAAAAGAAGAAGAGAGTTCAAGTGAAAGTTCAAAATATTCAGTTGTGACATAATAAGTTGATCATAATGAGGAAGATGATGTAGGAGAATCTTGGGTTCTTGGAAATCTTGCATCAACCAAAAATATTTTTTTTCCTGTTTTCTTGTTTGATTAGTCTCTGAGTTTCTTTTTGCATTCATTCAGTTTGAATCCTTTGTAGTTGTGATCCTTACAACATATTTTTGGCATCATGTTGAGCCTTATCTTAGGTTCGCACTTCATTTGGTTTCTTTGTATATGAGATCTTGCAGTTTCGTGGCAGGAGTATATTGTTCTTCATGTTTTTCAATCAGTTTTGTGTTTTCTGATCCTGTGAAGGATTTTCCTATTCGACAAATCTTAACGAATCATTTCTTGATGATGTTACTTTTGGTCTCTAATTTTTGTTGTCTATTAGTGTCCCACACTTAGTCATATTCAAGGCAGGTTGGTCGGTCATCACTGCGACCGAGCCATCTCACTAAGGCTGAGACCGAGCAGTAGATACTGCCGAGCAAGTTAGAGGTTTCCAAGTAATCAATGGATGCCAAGAAGATTGATTGCTGAGTTGCATAGAAGAGTTATTTCTGAGAAAAAACATACAGCTATGCCGAGTGACACAATATTGACCGAGCACCAGTATTTTGTTTTGCCGAGTAAAATAGATCTTGTATATGTGTTTGGAATGACACAAACACCAAGGTAAAATGTTTTGGCTGAAGTCTATGAGAATTTAATGATAATATATAGAGATTTAATGCATTAATTACGTGCTATTTTTATGATCATGGATCCCTATGCTATCCATGTAACCAATCAAAATTAGGAATTCCTAAGAGACAAAAGATGATAGATCTAGATCATTGATCTTGATCTGGATGGTCTATTTATGGGATGCTTCAAACCCTAATCCATGTGTGTTATACATTGTATGTTTGTATGTAGATGTGAAGAGAAAAGATCAGAAGCATATGCATACTTTTCATATCTGAAGCATTGACTTAGACAGAGTGTTCGAGCAAAGAAGTGAAGAGCAGAACATAGATAAATGAGATTTAGAGATTAGTTAAGAGTTTGAAAGAGGAGATATGTTATCAGCATTTGAAGTGCAGACTGAAGGATCAGGTACTGATACATTCTAGCAAGTGAATCAGGGTTAATCTCTTAAAAGAGTGGTCCTAACAGGCCTTTGTAAATCTCTTAACTGAGTGCTTACTTTGTTGTAATTTTAAATCCTTTAACAAGGTAGATTGTATAAGTCTAAAAGCTCTTAACAAGGTAGATCATAAGAAGTGATCAAACTTTGTAGCCCTAACATGCACACTTTATTACTACAGTAGTGAAGATTTGTGGGTGTCATCTCCACCCCAGTTTTACCTTAATGGGTTTATGGGTTACCAAAATATTTGTGTTATGTATTCATGATTAGATGTTAGATCTTTACAACATTTTAGTTTATGTTTATGAATGCATAGTTGAATTAGTTAGTTAAGAAGTTGTAGAATTTTTATAAATCTGATTCATCCCCCTCTCAGTTACTAATTTCTCATATTAGACTTCCAACAATTGGTATCAGAGCATTGTTCTCTTAAAATAAGTCTAACCAATTGAGAGTTAAGATATTGGAAATGGAGGCTTATAAGTTGGGAAAGGTCATTGAGAATTATAAGATTGATATTCAGAAAAAGGAAGACATTGAAAAATTGACTTTGGCCAAGTGGAACAAGCGAGGGATGATAATTTCTACCATTGTCGATCCATAAATTGACTTCAGAGTTAGAGTCATTGTACATAAATTCTATAATTAAAGAAGAGCATATAGTGTTCCATGTTTTGCATTCGATCAGACATGGAAAATAGTAAAGCATGACCATACTTATGATCTTGCCGAGTTGCAGATGACTCAACTTACCAAGAACCCGTCAGCTATAAGGAAGACAAAGAACTCTATGTGTAAGTTCAGTTCATTACTTGTTTGAATATTCTTCTATGTACATAATACTTTTCCTACTATAGGATACATTGTATGGAGTCAGGACCTATCGGTAACAATTCAAATAAAAAGTTCATTCAACAATTAGGAGAAAATTTTGATACTGTTATGGGCAATTACTTTGTGGAGTTTAAGAGAAGATGAGACTAAAGAGAAGAATCCCAATATCACTAGTGGAGAAACATTATAATGATGTTTTATTTCTAGTTGATACTAATAACACCTATGTGCAATCTGTAGTAGCGAGGGTAGCATGGCTAAGGCCATTTCCCTATGAAGTAAACATAGATGAAACATCTGCAACTATCATAGCTCTACTGGAAGAGAACATTGATAGGAATGTCAAGAAATTTGGTACATATGATAAAAAAAAGTCTAAGATAACCTCAAATTTTAAGGCTGCAACAATAGAGAGGAAGAGAAAGAAAATTGTAAATAATCTTGAGAAGATACTAGGAGAAGAAGAAGAAGATGATGATGCACTGATAGAAACTCCCTAGGTGTGCTTGCACTATTCAACTAGGACTCTCTCTAATTGTCCCTAGTTCCTCCAAGACCCCAATTCTCTCTTCTATGATCTTATTATCCCTCTCTTAACTATTTTATGACTCCTTCAATGACTCTTCAAAAGATGGCATACAAAGTGCTTCACCTAGGTGTAAATACCAATGTTGCAATTTCCCTTCTCTTAACTCTTTCTTGGATCCATCCAAGTGTTCCTTGTCTTGTCTCTTTAGTCAGTGTTTTCAAGGGAATAAAATCCTTAAATAATTCTTTTAGTACTACTTTTTATCCATTTAGGCTAGGGTATCAAGATCTTCCTTATCGATTTCCAAATTCTAGTGCAATCTTGGCTTATAGGCCTAATAGGTCTATTAGCCCTATTTGACTAGTTTTTGCACTTTCTTTCAAAAATTTCTCAAAAAAACACAACAAATAATTTGATATTCTGACACCCTTTATGGAATTATGCAAGATTTTGTAGGTCTCATATCTCCATGGGCTCTGTACAGTGGATTCCTACTTTTAAGGATTTTAGGGCTAATAGGTGTCTTCTGAACCAATCTTCTAATTTCTTCCACAAAATGTCATGAGATGGATTATTCAAGGGATAAGATTACTTAGAGGTATCTGAATTACCCTAAGGACTTCCAAAATCCACTTTTATTCACTCTTTCAATTAAACCCCTGCATTTACACATAAAAAACACTTAACAAGCTCCTAACCGGGTTACACTGGACTCACCTAGGGCTTGTCTTTAAAAATATCTAAAAAAATATTTAGGGCTCCTACCTCCATATTTACACTATAAATTGGATCCCCTTGCATATACCTCAAGGCCGTGATGATTTCATAGTTGGGTTTTATGGGGAGTCATTTTTCTACAAATAGTCCAAAATGGACCAGAGATTGGCTAACTCACAAAAGAATTTACAAACCTACACTAATGAATTAAAATGAAATTAAAAACAATGAAAAAAAGAATAAAACTAGTCTAATTAAATTAATTCCACACAAATTAGGTGGATTCAATCCATTAAAGGATCTTTTCAAACAAAAATGACTAACTGTTCACAAAAACCATAGTACAATGCAAAACTTATAATTTCTATTATTTCTCTAGAACATCCAACCTTGGGAAATGGGATTCCTTGCGGTTTTAAACCTTTCCTTCATGAATTTAGGTAGTTATAATACCTACCATTCCCTTCTCATTCAATTTTTTTCCCTTTTGGACAATGTTGTCATGCAACTTTGCAAAGTTGCAAAAGTTGTCATGACAACTTTTTGTCAATTTTGCAATTTTTCTCCTAGCTTAATAAAATGATTTATAAACAATGTAGAATGATGTAAAATAATCATATAAGCCATTTTAGGACTAATTACAAGCTTTCCTAAGCCTCTTAGGCTTTTTGACCCAAAATCCCACATTTAGGCTCCAAAAGACCTAAAACCAAAACATGACATAAACAACCCAAACAACTAGATTGGACTAAGCGTAATATAGACCTCATAAAAAAACACACTTAATACCTTCTAAGGAATTAAAAAACACTCCTGAACTGGCTAGGGTTAGTACAATCCAAACCAAAAACTTAGAAACTAGGAGATGTCCTAGGTGCTCCTACACTATTCTCCCGAACAAAAAGATTTCAAGTCACTGTTTGACTGATCAAGTTGGAGTCTATCCCCAACTTCTTTTACTCTACTTCCTTGATCCAAGTAGCCTTTTCATATCCTTTTTCATGCCACTTTATCAGGTGTTCCCACTAGATCTTTTGTCTAGTCTTCTTATAGATTCTTGAATCAATAATCCTATCTTCTTTCTTTGGCGGTATAGAGGGTAACTTCAAGTCCTCCACTTCTTGTATGAATTCAATGAGACTCTGATATAGATCAGGTATTGGACCTTTATAAAGAAGAAATTCTACAACATTGAAGATTGGTGACAGTCCTATATCCTCAGGGAGTTCAAAATTGTAAGCATTATGACCATACTTAGTAAGAATGGTGCAAGGTCCTAACCTTATCATCTGAAAATTATTTATGCAACCTTTCTTTGTTTAGATGTACCATCAAAAGATCTCCTATTTGAAATTGAAGACCCTTTCTCCTTTCATCAACCTTTTGCTTGATCTTTGCATCACTCTCTGCCAATGTCTTTCTCACTAAATCATGCACCTCTTTCATGGAATGGGAAGAATCCTCTACATACCCACTCCTTTTGGCTCCATCTTTCAATTATCTGAGCTCAAAAATATCTCTAGGATGCAATCCATAGACTATTTCAAATGGGCTTCTCCCTGTGGTTCTATTAATTGTGTCATTATAAGCATATTCTTCTTCCCCCAAAATGTGATCCCAAGTCTGACCATATTATTTAGTTAGACATATTAAGAGATTACCTAGGCTCCTATTCACCACCTTAGTTTGACCATCTCTTTAAGGGTGATAAGTAGACCCAAAAGACAAATTGGTTCCAACTTTTTGCCACAGAGTCTTCCAAAAATGACTCATAAATTTAGAGTCTCTATCTGATACTATACTGAGGGGTAGACCAGGAATCATTACTACCTCCTTAAAGAACAAGTGAGCTATCTGAAAAGCATCATGTACTATCTAACAAGGTAAAAAATGTGTCATTTTATTGAATCTATCCACTATGACATAAATACTATCCAACCCTTGTTTAGTTCTTGGCAAGCCTACTACAAAATCCATGCTAAGGCATTGCCATGGTTTGCTAGGAATGGTAAGGGGTTGGTAGAGACCATCATTGGAAGAAGGTCTCTTGGCCTTTTGAAAAAAAATACAACATTCTACATATTTTATGATGTCCTGACTCATCCTAGGCCAATAATAAAATATTTTCACTAACTCTTGAGTCTTCTTGACCCCAAAGTGACCACTAAGGGCCCCATTTTTCTTTTCTTGAATCATATTTTCCTTCATTGATCCCTTAGGGACACAAAACTAACTACCCTTAAACAATAACTCATTCTTCAATGTATACTACAAGAATTCACCATAAAAATGATTTTGGTGATCCTTACATACCTTGTATGCCTCTAAAAAATCTCCATCCTTAGAGTATAACTCCTTGAAGCTTTCAATGCCAATGCTCTGCAACTGAACTTCTTGCATTGTCAAAAGCCTTCTTCTTAGTGAATCAACTACCTTCTTATATAGTCCTTTCTTGTGCTTGATATTGAATGTATAAGCCTACAAGTATTCTACCCATTTCATGTGCTTATGACTGAGCTTATCTTGGGAGTTCAAAAAGCTAAGGGCTTGGTTGTCCGGATAGACCACAAACTCCTTAGGAAGCAAATAGTGCCTCTATTTTCTCAATGCTTGTACTAGAGTGTACATCTTTTGGTCATAGGAAGAGTACTTACTCTTTGCATCACTGAGCTTCTCACTTTGAAAAGCCACTGGCCTCCCTTCTTGGCTCAAAACAACCCCTATAGCAACATTGCTAGCATCACACTCAACTGTGAAAAGTTTTTCAAAACTTGGGAGAACTAGGATGGCTTGTGTGGCTATCCTCTTCTTCAACACTTCAAATCCTTGGTTAGCTTGTTCATTCCATTGAAACTTCTACTTCATTCCACCCTTGATGGTTTCTAACATAGGTGCACTTATAACACTAAATTGTTTGATAAAATTCCTATAATACTAAGTTAGACCATGAAAACTCCTCACCTCTATGGTAGTCTTAGAGTTGGAAAATTTACAATTACCTCTACCTTTCTTGGGTCCATTTTGAGGTTCCCATGAGAAAAAACAAAACCTAGATACACTAGTTCCTGCTTCATAAACTCACACTTATCTAGATTTATCATTAGCTTTTCTTCATACAACTTTTTAAGCACAATTTGCAGATGTTTAAGATGTTCTTCTCTAGACTTTCTAAATATCAAAATGTCATCAAGATAGAAAACTACAAACTTACCAATTTAATCCTTCAAAACATCATTCATCAGCCTCATGAATTTGGATGGGGCATTGGATATCCCAAAAAAAATTACAAGCCACTCATACAACCCTTCAGTGGTTTTTAAGATATTATTCCACTCATCCCCCTCTCTGACCCCAATTCGGTGGTATCCACTCTTTAGGTCAATCTTAGTAAAGTACTTGGCTTCCCCTAAATAGTCCATTAGGTCTTCTATCTTTGAAATAGGGAATCTATACCTAATATTGATTCTATTAATGGCTCTAGAATCAGTGAAAAACCTCCAAGTACCTCCCTTCTTAGGAGCTAGGACAATAGGAACAACACATGGGCTTATACTTTTACTAATGAGACCTTGTTCTATGAGTTCTTGGATTTGCTTGGCAATCTCCACATTTTATTGAGGGGTAATCTTATATGCAGCTTTATTAGGAAGGGTGGATCCTGGGATAAATTCTATTTCATGGCTAATGTCTCTCTTAGCGGGTAGGATAGCAGGTTTTCCATCACTTACAATGTCTCTATACTCCTTCAACATTTCTTTCACCTCCATGGGGATCTCTGTCTTCTTGACTATCTTCTCTGTATTTTCTTCCTTGGGCTTCAAAACTAGTGCATAACCTACTCCTTCTCCTTCTTTTAGAGCTTTTAAGAACTAATTTTCACCCACCAAAAGGACATTAGGCCTTGTGTATTTCACTTATCCTTCCTCTAGTAGAGAATGGATTTTAAAAGTTACACCATGTTTCTTGAAAAAGTAGGCATTCTTGGCTCCATCATGCATAGCTTTCTTATCAAATTTCCAAGGCCTCCCCAATAGGAGGTGGCAGAAATCCATGGGAAACACATCACACAATACCCTATCCTTGTAACTCCCTATAGTGCATTCTAGCCATGCTTTCTCATTTACTAGGACATGGTGTCCTTTATTCAACCATGTAACTCTTTATGGATTGTTATGTGGAATCCTCTACATTTTATGCTTGCTAACTGCCTCCTATGACACAATATTGTTAGTTGACCTTGAGTCAATAATGACCTTGCATACTTTACCCATTATCTTGCACTTTTGAATAGTGTTCTTCTCTGACTCGGTTCTTCTCTCACTGGTTCTTTGATCAATGTACTCCTTATCATTAAATTATCACCCTCTTCTGACTCTAGGGGCACCTCTGCATGTTTGGTACTACTGCTAGACTCTTTTTGAAAAAAATTAACTCTTTTTTCATTCCCTTGGGATGTAGAGCCTTTCTCTAGACACCTACAAGTAGGATGTCCCATTTGATTGCAGTGATAATAGTTCATTGTTGAAAAGTAGGAACCTCTTCCTTGTCCATTGTTCCTTCCTCTCCAATTGCTATTGGAGCCTCTTCCTCTATTGAAGCCTCCTCTACTTGAGCTTCCCTAATGCTTCTCATTCAATTTAGTTTCACCTTGGGTCTTTGGCTCTGTATTCCTACCACCATAACCTCCTCTATTTCCTCTACCATCTCTTCCTCTTCCTCTACCTCTAGTATTGGTTGACTCTTGTTTCCTCCTTAAATTTTCTTCCACCTTAATAGCCAATTGGTGGCATATCTGAACTGTGGTAGGGGTTAGGAGACTAAGTTCATCTTGTATAGTCCACCTTAATCCATTTAGGTACCTGGCTACCTTCACACTTTCATCTTCTGCAACTCTAGATCTCATGCATAGTTTTTGAAAATCTTTAGTGTATGAGTTAACATCCAACTCTTTTTGTCTTAGGCTCTGTCTTTTTTTATGCAACTAAATTTCATAGTCTTGTGGCACATATGCCTATTTTATTTTAGCTACCATAGCTTTCCAAGTGGTAATGGGTTTCTTTACTTCTTTATCCCTCTCATCTTGGATGAATTTCCACCAAGTGACTTCAAAAACCCTAAGCCTTTCTTTATCCACCATCACTTTTTAGGCTTCTGTTATCTCATCACATTCGAAACGGTTCTCAAAACCTTCAATCCAATCTAGGACTACTTCTGGTTCCATTTTCC
Organism: Thuja plicata; assembly: GCA_018584345.1. Classification (NCBI taxonomy): domain Eukaryota; kingdom Viridiplantae; phylum Streptophyta; class Pinopsida; order Cupressales; family Cupressaceae; genus Thuja; species Thuja plicata. The sequence continues at coordinate 1,895,761 of MU225724.1, forward strand.
CACTAAAGACTGGGATAACCTCCAATGCCTTACCACTTAAGGCTCTCAATAATTTCAAGAAGGGTTCTTTAGCAAGGACATAGTCTAGTTCAGGGACCTCATCATCTATAGCTACTTCTTTATGCTTTCCTTCAACTCTGTCTTTGACTTCCTCAGTCTTCTCTTCCACTTGATCCAATTTCTGCTCCAATTGGGCCAATCTATCTCTAAGAAATCTATTCTCTTCTTATTTCTCATCCACTTTCTTTTCTAGCTTTGCATTAGTTACCATTGTAGGCTCTCCTACTGACTCTTCTAGCTAAAACATCCACCACAAGCCTAATCTTGTAGGCTCTGATACCAATATGATAGAAACTCCCTAGGTGTACTTGCACTATTCAACTAAGACTCTCTCTAAATGTACCTAGATCCTCCAAGACCCTAATTCTATCTTCTACAATCTTCTAAGACCTCTCCCAACTAGTTTAGGACTCCTTCAATTCCTCTTCAAAAGGTCGCATACAAAGTGCTTCAATTAGGTGTAACTACCAATGTTGCAATTTCCCTTCTCTTAACTCTTTCTTTGATCCATCCAAGTGTTCCTTGTATTATCTCTTTATTTAGTGTTTGAAGGGGCTTAAAATCCTTCAAGACTTCTTTTATTACTCCTTTTTATCCCTTTAGGCTAGGGTATCAAGCTCTTCCTTATCGATTTCCAAATTCTAGTGCAATCTTGGCTTATAGGCGTAATAGGTCTATTAGCCCTATTTGACTAGTTTTTGCACTTTCTTTCAAAATTTTATCAAACAAACCCAAAAAATAATTTGATATTATGAAATTTTTTATGGAATTATGCAAGATTTTTTAGGTCTCCTATCTCCATGGGCTCCGTACAGTGGATTCCTACTTTTAAGGCTTTTACAGCTAATAGGTGTCTTCTGAACCAATCTTTTGGTTTCTTCAACAAAATGTGTTGAGATGGATTGTTCAAGGGCTAAGATTCCTCAGAGGTCTCTTAATGACCCTAAGGACTTCCAAAATACACTTGGATTCACTCTTTCAATCTAACCCCTGCATTTACACACAAAAAGAACTTAACAAGCTCCTAACCGGGTTACACTAGACTCGCCTAGGGATTGTCTTTAAAAATAGATAAAAAACTCTTTAGGGATCCTCCCTACATATTTACACCATAAATGGGCTCCCCTTTCATATCCCTCAAGGCCATTATGATTTCATGGTTGGGTTTTATGGGGTAGCCATTTTTCTACAAATAGTCCAAAATTGACCAGAGACTGGCTAACTCACAAAAGAATTTACAAACCTACACTAATGAATTCAAATGAACTTAAAACCAATGAAAAATTTAAGAAAACTAGTCTAATTACATGAATCCCACATGAAGTAGGTGGATTCAATCCATTAAAGGATCTGCTCAAAAAAAAAAAAGACTATCTGTTCACAAAAACCAGAGTACCGTGCAAAATTTATAATTTCTATTATTTCTCCAGAACATCCAACCTTGGGAAATGGGCCTCCTTGGGGTTTTATACCTTTCCTTTATGAGTGCAGGTGATTAGAAAACTGACCATTCCCTTCTCATTTGATTTTTTCCCTTTTGGACAATGTTGTCGTGCAACTTTGCAAAGTTGCAAAAGTTGTCATGACAACTTTTTGTCAATTTTGCAATTTTGCTCCTAGCTTAATAAAATGACTTCTAAACAATGTAGAATGATGTAAAATTATCATAGAATATATTTTAGGATTAATTAAAATATTTCCTAAGCCTCTTAGTATTTTTGACCCAAAATCCCACATTTAGGCTCCAAGAGACCTAAAACCAAAACATGACATAAACAACCCAACACAACTAGATTGGACTAAGCCTAATCTAGACCTAATAAACACACACACACACACACAAACACACACAAGAAATTATATGGCCTTAAAAATAACTCCTAACTTGGTTAGGGTCAGTACAAGAAAAACCAAAAACTTAAAAAATAGGAGATGTCCTAGGTGCTCCTGCACCATGCACCTGTACAGATGACAATAGGTCAAGGAGTGGATGAATCCAGTGATTCAGAGGAAAGTGGTGATGATGTGGAAGTGGATTGGAAGGGAAGGAAAGTGATGGTTTTTGAACTATTCAAGAAGAGGAGTTGACAACAAAAATCTACCCCTCCTGCCACATCTCGAGCGAGAACTAGGGAATCAACAGTTACTATATCTGCTGAGCCACCAAAGAAGAAGTTGGTTAAGGATGCTGAAAGGGTAAGCTCAGGGAAAATAAAATAGGTACAAATAGAATTTGAGCTGAGTCATCCAAAGAGGAAAACAAGGAGAAAATATATTATGGGTAAGGATGAAGAAGATGAAGAGTTAACAGAAACCAAGGATATTAACAAGTTCAAAGTTGAAAAATACAAAGACACTACCAATGTTGATGAAATATGTCATATCTGAAATTCAACAGGTTTATCAGGTTTTAAGTTTATTAAGTATGAGAAGTTAGGAAAAATTGATAAGGCTAAAACATAAGAGGGTATGATGGATATGTTAGTTTCATATAAGATGACTCCTTTGGAGATTGGGAATTTAGTCCTTGATGAGCTAGAAAATAAAATTGATGAGAGATGGTAGCATGCCATGATTACAAAAAGGAAAATCAGAGAAGGAGCATTAGCTCAAATTATGCCAGAGTTAACAAAGAAGCAGAAAGAAAAAATTCTGGATCAACATAGGAATAGATTCATTCCTTAGTTGAGAGCCTATTCCATACTGCAAAATGATGTAGAAGGTTCTATGCAGCAAACCCAAAGGTTATGGAAGGTTGTCTTTTGATTAATAGTTGAAAAGAAGCAAGATGAGGGAACATCTAAGAAAATTGAGCTTGACAAAAAAGGAGACATCAATGAACTAGATAATACTGAGGATATGAAACATTAGTCCCGAGACCGAAAGATAAAAATATCATTAGTGCCAAATGGATTTTCAGAAAAAAATTGAATGAAGATGGGAATGTAACCAGAAATAAAGCAAGATTAGTTTGCAAAGGGTATGCACAAGAAGAAGGAATTGACTATGGAGAAACTTTTGCACCCGTTGCTAGACTTGAAGGAGTAAGAATACTACTTGAATATGCTGTATATAAAGGATTCAAGGTATATTAGATGGATGTGAAGTCTAAATTTTTGAGTGGAATACTAGAAGAAGAGGTATACATTGAACAACCTGAGGGATTTGTTGATCCTGATCAGGCACACATGGTATATAAGTTACACAAATATTTATATAGACTGAAGCAAGCACCGAGAGCATGGTATGAAATATTGCATTCATATCTTATAAGTATTGGATTTATTAGAACAAGTGACAACAATAATTTGTATTTAAAAGGAGGAAATTATGATAAGACACTTATTGCTGAAATATTTGTTGATGATATCATATTTGGAGGTAATGATCACTTATGCACTTCATTTGCTTATGAAATGAGGAAAGAATTTGAAATGTCCATGTTTGGTCAGATAAAATTTTTTCTAGGATTGCAAATTTTACAACAGAATGCATGTATCTACATTAATCAATCAAAATACATCAAGGAAGTACTAAAGACATTCAAAATGGAAGAATCAAAACTAGTCAAAACACCTATGGTAACAGGATGCAAACTGACAAAAGAAGAAAAGACACCTAAGGTAAATCAAACCTTGTACATATCTATGATTGGTAAATTGATGTATGTTGTTCACACAAGACCTGACATAGCACATGCAGTTGGAATAGTTGCAAGATTTTCTACTAACCCCAGGGAATCACACATGACTGCTGTAAAAATAATTTTTAGATATTTGAAGAATACTGAGGATTATGGACTATGGTATAAAAGAGAAGGAAAATCTGAATTGAAAGTTTATATTGATGTTGATTGGGCTGGGAATATAGATGATAGAAAAATTAGTACTGGTGGAGCATTCTTTATTGGAGAAAGACTAGCAACTTGAATAAGTAAGAAGAAATGATGCATATCTCAGTCAGCTGCAAAGGCCGAGTATTTTTCTTCTGCTACAAATTGTTCTAACATAGCATGGATAAAACAAATGTTGAAAGGAATGAATGAGGAGATCACTGAACCAATGATGATTTATTGTGATAATACAAGTGCTATAAATATTTCAAATGATCTCATGAAGCATGCAAAGACAAAGAAAATATCTATAAAATATCACTACTTGAGGGAACAAGTACAAGAACAACAAGTAATACTGGAATATGTACAATCAAAAGAACAACTTGCAGACATATTCACAAAATCCTTATCGAAGGATACATTTGAGTACTTGAGAGGTAGACTAGGGGTTTGTCCCTTGTCTATTGGTAACTTAGCTGAGTAGGAGGTTGCATCAAACCACATGAAATAAGAATATCAATCATGTTGATGTAAAGATGAACTAGACTGAAATAGACATATCCGTACTCTAAAAGGTACCTATTGCACCGAAAATCAGAGATATTTTTTTGGCTACTGAAGTGCTACATATTTTATTTTTGGCACTGTTGTCAAAGGGAGAGATTCAAAAAACATATAAGGGAGAGAGTTGATCAATGGAATATCTACTTGTTGAGGGAGTAAAGAGAAAGGGAGAGCAGAGACATATCTAATCTACAGAGAGATTCAAGAGCTGAAACTTCAAAACTGTAGGAAGAATCTACATAGTGAGTATTTTGTTTATATTGACACAAAATTGTTGTAGTTGTAGAACATAAGTTTGGTATTTTTTGTATTGCATTTTATACTACATATTTCATATTGTGTTGCCATCAATGCCAAAGGGGGAGATTGATGAACTAAAATTGATTATATGTTTGAAGTCATTTGTTGATATTCAACCGAGTTGCAGAAGTGATGATAAACATTATCAGTTAATGTATTGTCATTGATGTCAACTTATTTGAGTATTATTATGGTGGAAAAAATTTGTTATGATTTGAGGATCTGGAACAAACAATGATAATTTGGTCGGTAAATGAAGAGTTCTGTATACACCGAGAGACAATAATAACCAAGTAAAGCATAATGTAACCCGAGCACAGTGATAACTAAGCAAGGGATTGCTGACACAATTATTGATCAAGCAATTTTATAAAACTCAGGCCACCTTTGATGCTGAGCCAGAAATTGATGATTTCAAGGTAAAAGATAAAGTTTTTTATTTGATCAAACAGTTATGAAAATTCAAGGAAGATCGGACGACAGAGATTGAAATGTGTTTTTAACACATTTAGTATCAAGGTATTGAGTAACATCATTTCCAATACCTAATAGATGGAGTCTTATTCTGCTTTTCCATGATGCAAAGTTGTCTTTATTCAACTTGGGTACATCTCATCTGTTCATCTTGTGATCTTTTGCTTGAGCTATTAAACTCCCTTTCTAAGCACACAAGCTCTGATACCAATTGTTAGTAATAACTGAGAGGGGGGGGGGGG
>MU225724.1:1901362-1919888 GCA_018584345.1 Thuja plicata
TAGTAAATTACTTAGAGTATACCGATCAATCTAGATTAGCTATGTGTAATGCAAAACACTAAAGTAATGACTCATAAACACATTGACACATGGATTTTTAACGTGGAAACCCTGTTAGGGGAAAAACAACTTGGGACCGGTAACCAAAATTTTGACTCTTCTGAAGTGAGCTCAGTAAAGATCCAACCCTGTTAAAGTTTACAAACACATTTTTAGGTGTGACCTTGTTAGTGAATTTAAAAGATTAGTTTGTCACTTGATATCAAGCATCTCTATGCTACCTTCCTTGTCCAAACTCTTCTAGTTTGTCAAATGGTATGTCGCATCTCATGCTATCTTCATGATCAAAATTTTTGATACTCCTTGGGATGTATCTCAATATAGAAAGGATCTTTAAATCCTACTCAGTTAAGAGACTTTCTAAATCAATGGTTAAACTAAAACAATATGATCTGTTCACATATACAACTTATACTTGCATATTTTTAGATCTATTATAAGCTCATAAAACTAATCTAATCAATATATTCCTTTTAATACCTTTGATCCACTTTCATTATCCTTAGTGATGCTATGCTTTGTTGCTCAGTGTCCACAAAAATGTTTTTCTCTTTCCTTAGCTTGATTGATCAGGACTGTATTAAGTTTCTCTTCATCACTTTCTCTTCAACATCCTCTTTTTCATTCAATCCCATTTAATATGAAATGAATTAAATTGTCTCTTTATAGACATGATATCACCGTTGTTAGGTTCTTTATTTTCTTGATCTTAGCATGATCCGCAATCTTAGCCAATCATATTTAAAGAAAAACTCCTATTTTATCTCACAGAGATCTTCTTGCCAATTGGACAAAACAAATTTAAATCCTTTAATCATCTCTCTCTTTATCTTGTTTATGAAAACAATGATAATGACCAGTTAAGTTTATATTTAGCTCTGCCAGCTAGATATTTTTCCATTTCTGAACTCAAGTTAATTTTGGTGTTCTGAATCTTTGATAGCTTTGGTCAACAACCTATTTATCCTCAGGTTTTTCCATCAGTTTACACTATGATTATGGCCGCCAGGTATGCTTGTGATTCTTCTCGTCGGTGTTCTTGCTTGGGCATCACTGTGACTTGAATTTCGGTGATCTTTGTCCATCAAGTTCCACCAGTCGTTGGTGTTTGAAGTCACATAGTGAATGCTTGTCTATTATGCATTACTGAAAGCATAATTTTTTTTCTCTTTGATTCTCTAAAGTATTTGACACTTTGACTATAACCAATTAGATTATATCAAATTGACATCAATGAAAATACAATCCATTAACTAATTTAATGTCTTGCATTATCTTTCTGCATTTCGGTGATCAACTTAACATCTTCAAACATTCAATCAATTAAATGTCATCAATCTCTCCCTTTGGCATTGATGGCACCATACTACATTATCATACTATACTATCACTAATACAATATGAAATATAGCAGTTTCATCAAACTTTCCTATTGTAACTATTACAAATGTCTAGCTTTCGGTAAGCTCAAATAGCTTAGATTTGTTTCTTGTAGTTTGGTTGTCTTCAATCTTCAATCCCTTCACTGGATAGATGTAGAATCTAATGTCTCTATTCTGATATGTTCTCTACCTTGACTGATCCTCTTCTTGATAATCTCTTTTTCCTTTGACAACTATTTATCTCTTGTATGAACTCTCTCCCTTTATTACTTCTCTCCCTGAGATGGATATTTCAAATGTAATCAATTTATCTAACTTTGAATATTGATTAACTCTTCCTTCTGATCTCAGGAACTTCACTTCATGGATAATGATATAATATTTTCTGATAAATGAGATAATATCTCCTTCAAGTTAATGAGTCTCATCCCTTATGATAATGAGATAATCTCTCCCTTTGACAAAAATGCCAAACAACAATAATCTATATCATGTTCCATCCCTTTATATAATATATTCCTTGAATTTCCCTATCCATTAGAAATACAATGTCTCTGGTATTCGGTGCATACTTATACCTTGCTATGTACAGATGTATCTGTTGCTATTAATCTTAGTGTTTGCATCAACATGAATGATCATTGTGTGTAGGTTGATGCATCCTCCTAGTCAGATTATTGACTGATAGACAAGGGTTGGACCCCTAGTCTTTGTCTCAGGTACTCAAATGTATCTTTCGATAATCACTTGGTGAATATATCAGCTAATTGTTCCTTTGATTGAACATATTCCAATATCACCTCCTTTTCTTGCACTTGTTCTCTCAGATAGTGATACTTGATAGCAATATGCTTAGTCTTAGCATGCATGACTAGACTCTTAGAAATGTTAATTGCACTGGTATTATCATAATAGATAATTACTAGTTCAAGAATCTTCATATTCATACCTTCCAACAACTGTTTGATCCATGCAATATTGGATTAATTTGTAGCAGCATCCACATACTCTGCTTTTGTAGTAGACTGAGAGATGAATCCTTGCTTCTTGCTGATCCATGTGACAAGTTTGTCACCCATGAAGAATGCTCCTCTAGTTGTGCTCTTTCGGTCATCAATGTTTCCAGCCCAATCAACATCTATATATACTTGTAGCTCAAATTTTCCTTCTCTTTTATACCATAAGCCATAGTTCTCAGTGTTCTTTAGATATCTCACAATTCTCTTGACAACAGTCATATGTGATTCTTTGGGATTAGTAGAGAATCTTGCAACTATTCCAACTGCATGTGCTATATCTGGTCTAGTGTGAACAACATACAATATTTTTCCAATCATTGATCTATACAAGGTTTGATTTACCTGATTTGATTTGTCTTCTTTTGTCAGCTTACATCCGACAGCCATAGGTGTTCCACCTAGTTTGGGATCTTCCATCTTGAATATCTTTAGCACTTCCTTGATGTATTTGGACTGAGTGATATATATGCCTGCATCTTGTTGAAGAATCTGTAGACCAAGAAAGAATTTGATCTCCCCTAACATAGACATTTCAAATTCTTTTCTTGTTTCATTAGCAAAGGATTTGCATGGCAATTCATTTTCCCCAAAAATGATATCATCAACAAAAATTTCAGCAATCAAAATATTAACATCGATATCTTATTTTAAGTATAGATTTCTATTTTCAATTGTTCTAACAAATTCTATGCTAATGAGATATGAGTGAAGTCTTTCATACCAGGCTCTAGGTGCTCATTTAAGTCCATACACAGATTTATGTAGTCTATATACCATGTTTCTCTTGTCTAGATAAACAAACCCTTCTGGTTTTTCAATGTATACCTCTTTTTCCAGTATTCCATTTAGGAATGTAGATTTGACATCCATCTAGTATACCTTGAGTTCTTTGAATGCAACATAAGCAAGTAAGATTATAACTCCTAGCCTAGCAATGGGTGCAAAGGTTTCTCCATAATCAATATCCTCTTCTTGTGCATATCCCTTGCATACTAACCTTTCTTTGTTTCTTGTGACTTCTCCATTCTCATTCATCATGTTTCTGAATATCCATTTGGTACCAAAGACATTCTTGGCATCTGGTCTTGGTACTAGTGTCCATGTACTATTATTCTTAACCTATTCTATTTCTTCATTCATATCACTAACCCATTCTTCATTCTCATGTGTAGTATTAACATATTTAGGCTCAAAATCACAAAGTAAACATCTAGTGTTCAGTGACTTACTTCTTGTTCTCATTCCAACCTTCTTGTCTCCTATGATTTGATTTTGTGGATGATGTCTTTTGACATACTTGGCAAGTTTTGGCTCAGCTCTTTTTTCATCATTCTAATCATCTTCTTGACCATCATTTTTATCTCCATCGCTTAGAACATCATCTTGGGGATTTCCCTAATTTATGGTAATTGCAGCCTGATGCTTGGGTGCAATGTTCTGTTGCTTGGGAGTGATACACTGTTTCTCAGGTAGAGTGTCAGGTTTTGTATAAACAAACCTATTGTAGTCCTCTGGTTCTTTTATGCTTTCCTTATCATTCTTTTCTGCAAATTCATCTATTTTCACATTTGCACTTTCAATGATCTCGTTAGATGACTTGTTAAGACATTTATAAGCCTTTCTTTTGGTTGAATACCCTAGAAAGATACCTTCTTCACTTTTGGAGTCAAGTTTTCCATTTCTATCATCCTTCAAAATATAACACTGACTACCCAGGATTCTGAAGTAACTTACATTGGGTGTATGACCATACCAAAGCTCATAGGGTGTCTTATTTGTGTCCTTCTTAAATTGTACTCTATTTAGTGTGTAGACAACAGTACTGACAAATTCCCTCCATAAAGTTTGAGTGATGCTCTTCTCAATCATCAATGTTCTTGCACAACCAACAATTGATCTATTTCTCCTTTCAACAATTCCATTTTTTTGTGGTATTCTCGATGCATAAACCTGTCTTTTAATTCCATGCTCATTGCAATATTTAGTGAATTCATCTGAAGTAAATTCCCCTCCTCTATCTGACCTTAAGAATTTAAATTTCTTTTCACTTTGTTTTGCTACCATAGCCTTATACCATTTAAACATCTTGAATGCTTCTAATTTATCTTTTAAGAACATGACTATCATCATTATAGAATAATCATCAATAAAGAGAATAAAATACCTATCTCCATAGTAACTCTTTGTCCTCATGGGTCCACATAGATCTATATGGACTAATTATAGAATTGCATTCGATGTATGGGTTTTACTCTTGAAACTAGAATTTGTCATCTTACCTTTTTGACTATTCTTGCACATGATATGCTCGGGCTTAGTCATGCTCAGTAAGCCTCTGACATTCCTTTTGTTGCTTATTTTTATCATGTTGTCAAAGTTCACATTACATAATCTTTTGTGCCACAACCATATGTTTTCATTTCTAGCCATCAAACAAGTGGTGTTAGTGTCATCAAGATAGAAAAGGTTACCTTTTGTTTGCTCACTGGTTCCAATCAACCTTCCTGATTCATTGAAGATCTTTGCCTTCTTATTTTCAAATTCCACTCAGTGACCTATATTATTCAACTGTGAAACGCTTAACAGATTATAATTTAGTCCTTTTACCCAGTAAGTATTTTCACATTTGATCAGGTTATTCAACATTATAGTTCCTTTACTTTCAACTGGACAAGGTGTATCATTTCCCATTCTTATCGAACCACCATTATAGTATTCAAAAGTCTCAAACTTTTGTTTATCACTGGTCATATGGTGAGTATATCCACTATCTATGATCTAGACATCATTCTTACTAACTTTAGATATGAGTGCAGTTTCTACATACCTTTCTTCTTCTTCATCTGAATCATCCTTCATGGCTACAAATACCATCTCAATGTCTTCTTCTAATTCAGTGTCAGTGTCATCAGCTCTATTCTCAGCTAGGTAACAAGCTTTCTTCCCTCTTTCCTTGTAGTCTCGAGTATCTCTTTTGTCAGATTGTCAGTTGCTTCGGTAATCTCTGTTATCACCTCTATCAAACTTTTTATCATATGATTTTCCATTATCTCTTTCATCTTTTCTTCTATTTGGACATCTTGTAGAAAAGTGTCCAACCTGTTTATAATTGAAACATACAAGTGGTAATTTACCTTTGTATCTACCTTTTCCTCTCTGCAATCTTCTTTCCATTAGTGCTTCAATCTCATCAAGTCCTTGATCCTCATTATCACTTTCACTATCATTTCTAATAGCATGTCTATGACTTGAATTACTTATCTTTAAAGAAGATTTGAATGCAGATTATATAGATGGTAAGACACTACTATCAAAGTTATTCAACTCAAATGAAATCAGTCTACCAATCAAACTATCTAGAGTAATTGTATTTTTTGTAACTGCTCTCATTTCTTGAATAGAAGAAACTCTAATAGCATATACAAGCACTAAGGTTCTTAATATTTTACTTACCACTGTCTCCTCTTCAAGTACACATCCAACTCCTTGGATAGCATTGACAACATCTTTGATTCTACAGCTATACAAAGTGATATTTTCTCCTTCTTTCATCCTTAGGTCATCAAACCTCCCTCTTAGGCTTTCCGCCTTGGGTCTTAGTACATTGGCATCTCCTCCATGTACCAGCTTCAACTTATCCCACATTTTCTTTGCAGAGGTGCAGGCTTTGACATGTTCAAACTCAGCATCAGAGAGTGATGAGGCAAGTTCTATCATCATGCAATTATGCTCATGCTTTACTCTTAATTGCTCAAGAGTGTGAGGTCTTGTAGGCAACACATATTTAGTATCAAGGTATTAAGTAACATCATTTCCAATAACTGATAGGTGGAGTCTTATTCTGCTTTGCCATGAAGCAAAGTTGTCTTTATTCAGCTTGGGCACATCTCGTCTGTTCATCTTGTGATCTTTTGCTTGAGATGTTAAAATCCCTTTATAAGAACACAATCTATGATACCAATTGTTAGTAATAAATGAGGGGGGGGGGGGGGGGGGGGTGGGGGGTGAATAAGTGGCCTCAAAAATATTCCAATTAATCAACCCAAAAACTTAGTACCACAATATTAAGCCTCTAGTTATCTTCAGTCCTATAAGATGAATGCCTTCAAATATAATTATCAAATTAATACTGCTTGGAATTCTTTGTTAAACCTTATTCTGTATGTTTACTGCATAGAAGTCTATTAATTTACCAAAAAACAATAAATTACTTAGAGTATACCAATCAATCCAAATTAGCTATGTGTAATGCAAAAAACTAAAGTAATGACTCATAAACATAGTGACACATGGATTTTTAATGTGGAAAACCTATTAGGGGAAAAACCACTTGGGACCAGTAACCCAAAATTTTCACTCTTCTGAAGTGAGATCGGTGAAGAGTGAACCCTGTTAAAGGTTACAAACACACTGTTAGGTGTGACCTTGTTAGAGGATTTAAAAGATTATTTTGTAACTTGATATCGGGCATTTCTATGCTACCTTCCTTGTCCAAACTCTTCTGGTTTGTCAAATGATATGTGGAATCTCATGCTATCTTCATGATCAAAATTTTTGATACTCCTTGGGATGTATCTCAATATAGAAAGGATCTTTAAATCCTGCTCGGTTAAGAGACTTTCTAAATCAATGGTTAAACTTAAACAATATGATCTGTTCACATATACAACTTATACTTTCATATTTTGAAATCTATTGTAAGCTCATAAAACTAATCTGATCAATATATCCCTTTTAATACCTTTGCTCCACTTTAGTTCTACTCAGTGATGCTGTGCTTTGTTGCTCATTGTCTGCAAAAATATTTAGCTCTTTCCTTATCTTGATTAATCAGGACTGTATGAAGTTTCTCTTCATCAGTTTCTCTTCAACATCCTCTTTTTCATTCAATCCCCTTTAATTAGAAATGCATTAAGTTGTCTCTTTATAGACATGATATCACCATTGTTAGGTTCTTGATTTTCTTGATCTTGGCATGATCTACAATCTTAGCCAATCAAATTTAAAGAAAAAATCCTATTTTATCTCACAGAGATCTTCTTGCCAACTAGACAAAACAATTTTAAATCCTTTATTCATCTCTGTATTTATCTTGTCAATGAAAACAATGATAACTACAAGTTAAGTTTATATTTAGCTCTGCTAGCTAGATATTTTGTCATTTATGAACTCAAGTTAATTTTGGTGTTTTGAATCTTTGATAGCTTTGGTAAACACTCTAGTTCTCCTTGGGATTCTCTACCAGTTTACACTATGATTCTGGCCATCAGGTATTCTTGTGATTCTTCTTGTTGGTGTTCTTACTCGGGCATCACTGTGACTTGACTTTTGGTGATCTTTGTCTGTCAGGTTCCACTAGTCGTCAGTGTTTGAAGTCACATAGTGAATGCTTGTCTTTTATGCATTACTGAAAGCATATTTTTTTTCTCTCTGATTCTCTAAAGTCTTTGAAACTTTGATTATAACCATTTAAATTATATCAAGTTGACATCAATGATGATACAATCCATTAACTGATTTAATGTCTTGCATTGTCTATCTGTATTTCGGTGATCAACTTAACATCTTCAAATAGTTACATGTCATCAAACATATGTTAACAATGAGGAGAAAGAGAAGGGGTTTTTTGAATGATAGAAAGGTGTGTACTGAGAGGGGAGGGTGAATCAGTACCCTTAAAAACTTTTCAAAACAAATCCTTGTAAACATAAATTGTATTAATTGATTGAGTAGTTTGCTTTCAACATACATGAAATACCATTGCAGAAATGTGAATGCATGTTATCAAATCAATAAAACATTAATGAAACTCAAATACACATAACACATGTATTTCAATATCACAAAAAACCCTTGTTAGAAGGTAAAAACTACGGTGGGGATGGAACCCACAAAGCTTCACTATTGCAGTAATAAAGTAGCCAGTTAGGGCTTACAAAAATTGATCACTTTTGTTAATCTTACCCTATTAGGAGTAACAATAAGATTTGTTAGATCTACCCTATGAAAGGATTTTCCAACACAATGTATGTGTGCACTCGGTTAGGATAAATAAACAAAGTTGGTTAAGTTTACTCTATTAGGAGATTTTGAGTCTATTACAATTGTTAGAGTAACAAGAAATTGTTACCTAAATATTACAATCTTAATATTACTGATATCATATCTTGTAAGTGCAATACGTTTATCACCTTGCTGTGATTGATAATACCGTCTATACTACATGATAGCCTTGTGTATGTTATGAATAAAATAAATTCCTCAGTGAAATCCTTGTGCTAAAAACCTTGTCTCCCCTTCAGATGTCCTTAGTGCAGTGTCTACTTGATCATACTTCGATCATTATATTTCAAAATAAAATCTTGACATTCATATATCAAACTGTTTGACCTAATTAGGGTTTTACAATATCTTAGAAAACCTAAGATCAACAGTTTACAAAATTTACCTTGATCATATATACATATGAAACATAACCAATAAATGATTACATTGACAATTGATGTCCTCCTCGATCTTGGTAATCAGTTATCCATCTTGGAAAAAAGTTATTACCTAGAATGATGTGCAATTACAAACTTTTATGTAACTTCTAGTTTACTCAGTGAATATTGTCTCTTGGTACTCAGTGTATGCTTCTTGGTAATGTTGTTGCTTAGTGATCACTGCACTCAGTTAACTCTGCACTTGATTATCATTACCTACTAGACTATCTTTGACTTGGTTATCGACTATTCAATTTGAATACTAATGACAACCTTAAAACTAATATGGAGTAACGTTATCCCCCTTTGGCATTAGTATCAAAAAATTTATATGTAGACCTAGTAACTCATACATAGTGACTCCCCCTTTGTACATGCTCTTAGTGTGTGTGTGTGTGTGTGTGTATATATATATATATATATATATATATATATATATGTTTTCCCATTTACATATATTTTCCCCCTTTTTTTGAAATTAATAGCAAAAGGAAATAACTTACAACTTGTTAAAAATGTTGGGATGGGTCTTCTGGAGATTTTCCATGAGTTTCTCCCATTCCTCCTTTAAATTCTCAAGGGTCAACTACTCCAAGTTTAGTTGAGTATGCATATCATATATGTTCTCGGTGACTAATATCTCAGGGGTGGAAATCAAATATTTTTCCTCTATCACATGCTTCTGCATCAATGTTAAATGCGGTAGTAACATGACTTGAAGCTTGGGTACCTGTTCTCTTATCCTATTCTCATACTTTTTCAACTTGAGTCTCAACCGCTGGGTGTAGATAACCTTAGAGTAATGCAATTGAAATGTATGTTACTCAGTTGTGAGATGAATGGCACTATCCTTTAGATCATTATCTAATTTCTGTATCTTTTCACTAATCTTAGTAGTGAAGTGATATAGTATGCACAACTTCTGAAGAATTATAAGTACTTGAGAAATAATACTTTCTAGGGCTGTTACAATCTCAAAAAGTTTTACCTTGTTCACTGCCACTTCCTGGCTGATCTTTTCAGTACGCTTGTACTAAATCTTTTGCTTGGCTCATTCTTCAATCATTTGCTCAACATCAATATTTGGACCATTTATTGCCTTGGTGAGAAGTATAAGTTGATCAATTATTGGGGCTGATTAATCTATGTTGACATCGGGAACAACCTGCATCAATATCTCCTTAGCTGCTTCTAGCACCTATGTATTCTTCTGTTCTAACCTCAACTTTTCTTGAGCTTCTTTTCTGGTGCAAAGTTCTCCATATTTCCTAAGGGATTCATGATCAAGTGTCCTCAGGTCACATTCAGGTATGTCAATTATCTCATCAAGTGTGACTAGACCCTTGCTCCCTTTCTTCTTTTCATGTACACTAGAGGCAGAAGATTATGTTAATAAGAGTTGAGCCTTGTGCTCAACATTTGTCTTTGGTGGCTCGGTGGGTGTGATGACTTGTTTGGGCAGCTCAGTTATTGACCTGGTGTTAGTGATAGAAGTGTCTACCATGGAAACTATGTTACCTTCAACCTTATCTGCCACATCAGTTGTTTCTTTTGGTGTATCATCTTGTGTAGTGGCTCCACTGTGTTCGGTTTCCTTGCCAGTTTCATCACCCTTGTCTTCTTGTGCATCTGTGACCTTCTCGGGTGTCTTGGATTTCTTTTGTGCTACATTTTCAATATCAATGGATTGGACCAATATAGGAATATTACTTGGTACCATAGATTGGGCTACCTCAATTTCTTCTTTGTCTTCGATGTTCTTGGTAGCACCAGTGATAACTTCATCTTCCTTCGCATTATCATCTGGGTCACCTTTGGTTATATCAGTTATTGTGATGTTTGTATGTCCAAGAGTAGTTAATAGTTTAGGAATTCTATCCATGACATTGGAAGCATTAGTAAGGTCTAACGTGTTTCCTCCTCGGGTTTCTCTATCTTCAACATTAATAGGTTTGGGACTCGGTTAATCTCCCTCGGTGTTGACGGTGGATGTTATAGCCTCTTGCTGCTTGGTAGGACTCAAGAGATTAGTCCATATAAAAGTGCTCTCTTCATCAACTTCTTTCAACTTCCCTTGAAGGATATTAAATGCTCTTGAATGCATTGAAAAACTCTTTGCATGTCTTCATGGTTTCATCAATCTCAGCAATAGTGTATTCAACCTTAAATATAGTTAGGGATGCCTCTCTCATTTATTTATATGTTGTTAGTGCATATTTCCATCTTGCTGATACTTTATCATAAATTTCTTGAGGTATGTCTGTAGATAATTCTATAGGAACTCTTCTATAAGTGACCATCATACCTGTAATTTCTTCTTCCAACTTGTCCTGATCCTTGGTGCTCAGGCTTACATATTTGTAATTTAATTCTCCTATGTAGGCCTCTCTAGAAGATTGTGCCCTAGTTTCATATAAAAGGAAGCTTTCTCCTCTCATTTTCTCTAACCACAAGCAAGAAAAATCTAAGACTTGATAATTGCAAGAGCTCAAGACTTGAAGAGTGAATTCCAAAGGTGAAGAAGCAATATTTGAAGTAAGCCAAGTAGCCATTGAAGCATTCATCCATTCTCAAGCACTCATTTTCATCAAGGAGATCCATTGGTGGCCATTGAAGGATTCAAGCTTAATGGAACCCTCTTGTTGAAGATTTATCCATCCACATTCCTCCAAGCCTCTTCCAATTCAAAAACCCATTCAAGATTGTTGTTGAAGATCTACAAGAAATTAATTGAAGACATCCTACATTATAAATTATACATTCTACATTCTACATCCTTTTTGGTGCATACATACTTTTGGATTCACGAATTCAAATCTACCACAAGGACTTCTACAAGCAAGGTGAATTTGTGCAATTAATTTGTTTTACTTATGCAATTTCAATTATACTTTGAGATTAATTCCAAAACTAGGGTTTGACAAAGGCAAACCCCTCCCCCTAACAAACAAACCATTTTTCTTGTAGGTACAGATTTGAAATAGCAGATCGGAGTGCAGATTCAGATACCCTTTTCAGAAAACTTTCAGGATCTGAAAATAGAATTTCAGTTTGAGACTTTTTAGGTTGATTTTTCCGTAGGTTGGAATCAAAAATTCTGGGTCAATGGTGATATTGACTTGAGGGTACAAATTAGAACTATGTCAGAACGAAAAAATATTTCTGGGTTTTGTTCATCTCTATGTTTCTATTCCAAATCCGGTCTCAGATTTTCCAGAAACTGAGTACAGACCCCCCAAAACAACATTCTTTAGATCTGTAATATTCCAAGGTTAGTAATTTTCTCCTATCTATTTCAATTAAAATTCTTAATCTATCTAAATCCATTGCACATTCAAATAAATAAACGGGTACTTAAGATCTTCCTTCTTTATTCTTATTTCCAAATGATTGATTCATTTATGCATTGATCCTTCCATTTTGGATTAATCAATTTGGATCTTTCATTTGTATATCTAAAGATAGAAGGAGAGCATTTTATTTACCCCCTAAATTTCAATAAACAAACAAATTATTCTTTTAAATGCAATATAGAATAATAAAAAACCCTAAAACATTCATCTCCATTTTCTTATATTACATTTTGGTGAACCTGCGATAGACAAATCTTTCTTTTTGGTGTTGGATTTACATATTTTATGTTAGATCTTGCATGCATATTAGATTAGCTTTCTTTTATGTTCTTGCATTTACATTTCAAAAATTAAAAATCAAAATCTTGTGTTTCCTAAATTAGTTCATTTGCATTGCATTAGTGTATGAGTTTTACCACTTCTAGTCCTACTTATGGTATCCCGGTTAGAAGAAGTTGTAGAATTATGGGTTCCTTTGATCCTGAGTCTTCCTCTCCTTTCCTTAGGATCCCAGATGACAATTTGATCACTCATGATTCTAATCCTTCTATGGAGCATAATAGTGATCAAGATGTCAATCTCTTGCGTGGTATCACTCATGTTGTGCAATTGAATGTTAAACCTTTAGCACAAGAGGCTCAAGATCTAGGATTTACTCCTCCTATCACTAGTGAGGGACCTTATTCTGTTCCTTTACCTAGCATTCCTACTTATACTCCTCCTTTGATGACTACATCTCTCCCAATTTCATCTATTCTTGTGAGTGTTCCACCGGTATCTCTACCTACCTCACAAACTTCATATCATAGTGTGCCTTTAATTATTCAAATCCCCTTCCAACTGTGGTTCCAAATGTTGCACCGGTTGTGTCTTCCATTCCTACCACTTCCTACACTTTTCCTAGTGTTCCTAATGTTTCTATGCCACCTATGTCTTCTAATGATTCCACAATTATTAGTTTGGCTCAAACTGTGTCATCTTTACAACAACAACTTGCATCCTTAACCCAATCCAAGTTTAGCATTCCTACATGTGACATGGGTAGTCCTTTATCCTTAGACATTATTCATGCTACTATTCCTCAACAAGCCGATATGCCTCATCTTGAGAATTAAAATGGTAAAGGTGATCATGTTACTCATGTTAAAACATTTCAAATTCTTTGTAGTGATTTTTCTCATGACCATAGGAATTTAGCTAAAATGTTTGCTAGAACCTTCCATGATAAGGCTTTGCAATGGTATTGTTCTTTACCTCCTTATCCTATTGATTCTTTTCCTAAACTTGCTAATACCTTCATTCAACAATTTCAAAATAACATTGGTCCACAAGTTTCCGTAATTGATTTAATGCATTGTAAACACAACATTAAGGAAAAATTGACTAATTTTATTGGTAGATTTAAGCATTTGTATGCTTAGATTTCTTATCCTGTTCCTAGTATTGATATTCAACATATGTTTATTTCATATTTACAAAAGGATATTAGAGATAAGATTCTTCTTACTAAATTTACCTCTTTTCAACAACTTTGTCAAGAACTTCATCATTATCAATTACAAGTGAGTCAATTTGAGAGTAACACTCCAATGGCTCCTATTCCAGTTGATAAGAGTGACACTGATCCTAATCCTAATAAGTTTCAAAAACCTAACAACTATATCAAGATTAATAAACAGACGAATGCAGTTTCTAATCAAGTTGCTATTGCATCCCACAATGCCACTTTTGCATCCTTTGCTTTCCATATGAATCGTACATTTACTCCTCTCTGAATCTTTACATTTTATTATGAGTAGGTTTTTAAGTGCTAATATGATTACCTTGCCTCCTATTCGACCTCTCCTTCCTACTACCATAGCTTCAAAATCTTTTGATTCTAAAGCTTTTTTCCAATACCATCGCCAAAATGGCCATGATACTGAAAAATGTTATTCTCTAAAGCATAAAGTTCAAGAATTAATTGATTCTAATTCTCTATTTTTTGATAATTTTGATGGTAATGGGAACAAGTCTGTCTCTCCTCCTAATCAAAACCTTCAAATATATATGAATCCTCTACCTACACATGATACTAATACCATCGCTCAACCATCTTCTGTGGATATTGTTTATGACTCAAAGATGGATGATCTTAATCACATTGTTAATCATGTGGAGTGTGTTGTTTCCTCTCAACCTACTATTCAAGATTCTTCACCTCCACCTCAACTTCAATTTCCACCTAAACCTTAGAAACAAACTAAGGATAAACAACCTCGGGAAATTTCAATTACCTTTGATAATTTTGAGACTATTAAGGCTCCCGATGGTCCCCTTTATATTTATGCTAGGATTGCTAAGATACCTATGCGTGGTTGTCTTGTTGATCCCACATCTTTAATAAATGTTATTACTAAGGAAAATCCTTTTTATGAAAAACCTACAACGTGATTTTTATGATCCATTGGATGCATGGATCCAAACTTGTAATGGTTTTCTCTATCCTGCACTTAGTTCTATTAACTTGCCTGTTGAACTTTGTGGCAAAGTTGTAGATACTAACTTCATTGCTGTACCTACTTCTGATCAATTTCAAGTCAAATTTGGTTTTCCTTGGATAACTTCTATGCATGCTATTGCTTCTCCTATTCATAAATCTCTTAAGTTCATTCACAATGGAGAAGTAAAAATGATTAATCATAGTTTGTATCAACCTTCTAGGCCCAAAGATTGTGCTACTCTTGATTTCTTTTGGCCTTCATTACCTAATTCATGTCCTCACCCTGACAACCTTTTTTTTTCATATCAAGCCTATAAAAATCACAAGATTGTCTAGTTAAGCATGCCTCTGATAGATCTTAACTGTGGTATTTTTCCCACTCCTTCTATACCTCCTTTATCCATTACTGCTAACTCTATTACTCAACTTCCCAATGTCGCTTCTCAGCCTACTGTGAATCTTACCAATCCTCCTACAGAACTTGTGAAGGAACCAGTTGTTATTCCTCCTAGTTCTCCACATGTGTTAAACAAAGAAAAATGTAATAAATCTAATAATGAATGTCATAAGAAGTGTAGAGCTAATGCTAGGGCCCATGCTTCTATTCTTCGAAATTCTTTACCTTCTTTCAACCAACCTATGCCTGATGTGTTGGAAGAAGTTAATGTTCATAATGATGTTAAGATGAATGAGTATGATGATCCTATTCGCATCTTAGATCCCATTTTAATTAATCTTGACGAGGAGGATACTCTAGATGATCCTATTGATCTTAGTGATGAATATGAGACCATTGATCTTGATACTGACTTGCCTCATATGCTTTCAACTCAATTGATAATTACACCTAGTATCGAGCAACACAATTCTCAAGAGGATCCTTGTTTGGAACTAGCTATTATTCCTACTATATTGGATATAGTCCATCTCGAGAGTTTCCCACCTTCCCTAAATGATATAAACCAAGATGGGGAGAGTAGGTGATGTGCCTCATTGGATTATCCTTCATGTTATCCCTTTATGTTTTTGCATGCTGTACTGTGCTTCTCCCGTAATGTGTTTGCTAAATGTTTGTTAGACTCTTTTATATGACCCTTGTTAATTTATTGGTGCAAGGTGATAAAGGAATCAAACCTGTTGTATAATTCCTCTATATGTATCTCTATTCTTCTATATATTGTTTTCATGTTATGTTGTACTTATGATATTTCTCATAAATGTTTTCCTTGTGTAGTCCGCTTGGATCTGTGATATGGTAGCACTGATTATTTTTGGTCTCCATGTTGTGGTCCAAAAAGACTCTTCTTCATAACTCTTGAGTTTTCTTTCCTCCATTGTGATGGTAGTTCTACTGTCTTTGGGGAATGATGTCAATTCATTTGCAATGATATCATATCTATATATACATATTATCTTATGATCATAATGACACCACAGTAGGTAGATCCCTTCTATGTTCTTTGTATGTTTATGTGATATTTCCTTTGATTTGTCTTTGTTTGGGGGTATCTCATAGTGGAAATGTAATCATTAGAGTTGTTTATGTTTCTATTAAAGCCATTTGCTCATGTTAAAGTGTTAGCAATGACTTTAATGTGGGTGCATATGCTCTACTCACTTTTTGCACACACACACGTTCAAAATATTTTCAAAACTTAAAATTTTTTTCCCTTTATGGATTAAAGACTAATCCTTAAAGCATGGATATTTTACTTTTTACGATCTCTTGATCCCTCTGGTTTAAATTTACACGGATCTCTTGATCTCGCTAGTTTCAATTTAAAATGTTTTGAACCCTTAAGGTCAGAAGGTTTCCTTAAGAATGGATCTCCTTGATGGGTTGACTAGTGAGTAGCCACATTCACTAGGCGGTTCAACTCCATCTTTCAAGTTGCACTTTTTCTTTGTGTGGTTCACAATGGGACATAAGTTCTCATTGGGTGAGGTAACCACACCCTCTCTCTCTTTCTCCTTAATTGGTGATGTATCTCTTATCATGATATTGAGGTTGATAAAGACTTAACTCCCTTGGGGGCTTAAGGATTTCTTTATCCCTTTTGATTCCAATAAGATTATCTATTCTTTATGATCTCCTTTACCAAGAGTTTGCGTCGAGTCCATACTCTTGCTAAAGTGGGGGCTAAATGTATAGTCAAAAAATGGAAGAACTTCCATGGTAGACTGGTTTAGCCTTTTGAGTAAGTGGTTTGGGGTCATTTCAAGTGCCTTGAATGGGTTCCTGATTTAGATTTGGCTTTTTCCCCCTGTTCTGCCCCATTTCCACTTTTTCCAACCTATTTTTGGCACCCCAGACTAAAAAATTGGGACTTTGAACTTAGGGTCAAGGTTGACCTTTTTGGGTCAAGGTTGACCTCAACCTTGACCTAGGTCACAATTGACCTTTTCTAGGCCTGGGATTCAAATTTCATAATTTTAGGGTTTTCGGATGTTGGTCTTTGGAAAAAGTTAATTCCCACTTCCGGGTCGGCTGTTTCAGTCTTCGGAACAAAAAATCTTAAATTATATTTAATATAGGTCCTCTTCTAGGGGTATGGGTCCAATTGGCATTTAATTCTCCTATGTAGGCCTCTCTATAAGATTGTGCCCTAGTTTCATATAAAAGGAGGCTTTCTCCTCTCATTTTCTCTAACCACAAGCAACAACAATATAAGACTTGATAATTGCAAGAGCTCAAGACTTGACGAGTGAATTCCAAAGGTGAAGAATCAAGATTTGAAGCAAGCCAAGTAGCCATTGAAGCATTCATCTATTCTCAAGCACCTCTCAAGCACTCATTTTCATCAAGGAGATTCATTGGTGGCCATTGAAGGATTCAAGCTCCATGGAGCCCTTTTGTTGAAGATTTCTCCATCCACATTCCTCCAAGCCTCTTCCAATTCAAAAACCCATTCAAGTTTGGAGTTGAATATCTACAAGAAATTGATTGAAGACATCCTACATTCTACATTCTACATTCTACATCCTCTTTGGTGCATACATACTTGTGGATTCATAGATTCAAATCTGCCACAAGGACTTCAACAAGAAAGGTGAATTTGTGCATTTACTTTGTTTTACTTACGCAATTTCAATTATACTTTGAGGTTAATTCCAAAACTAGGGTTTGACAAAGACAAACCCCTCCCCCCAAAAAACAAACCATTTTTCTTGCAGGTACAGGTTTGGAACAGTGGATCAAACTGCTGATTTAGATACCCTTTTCGACAAACTTTCGGGATCCAAAAACATAATTTCAATCTGAGCCTTTTTAGGTCAATTCTACCCTAGTTCAGAATCATAAATTCTAGGTCAGTGATGACATTGAATTGAGGGTACAAATTGGAATTGTGTAAAAATAGAAAAAATAATTCTGGGTTTTATTTGTCTCTGCGTTTCTATTCCAGATCCGGTCTCAGATTTTCCAAAAACTGAGTATAGACCCCCGAAAACAACATTATTCAGATCTGCAATATTCCAAGGTTAGTACTTTTCTCCTATCTATTTGAATTAAAATTCTTAATCTATCTAAATCTATTGCACATTTAAATAAATAAACGGGTACTTAAGATCTTCCTTCTTTATTTTTATTTCCAAATTATTGTTTCATTTATGCATTGATCCTTCCATTTTGGATTAATCAATTTGGATCTTTCATTTGTATATCTAAGGATAGAAGGAGAGCATTTTATTTACCCCCTACATTTCAGTAAACAAACAAATCATTCTTTTAAATGTAATATAGGAT
>MU225724.1:1935294-1948523 GCA_018584345.1 Thuja plicata
TTGCAGTAGATTAGATAAATGAATGGTCAAGTATATACAAGTGCAGAAATGATTTAAAGTTTTAAGAGTTACTGATTCACCCCTCCCCTCTCAGTAACTTGGCTAGTCTTGATTATTTCCAACAATCTATATCTTCTTCATGATAATCAGTCTCATTACAATCAGATACCATATCTTTTCTCTTAACCAGTAACTCTTTCAGTTTCTCTTTGGCTTCTTTTTACTGTTCAATGTAGATCTGCAACTGCAATTTTTGATTCTTATTAGTTTTGTGAAGCGTATACCTTTCCATCGTAACATCTTTTATCTTCAGTGATTAAAATTTATAAATAAGATAACTATCTTTGATACCAATTTTATGAATGATAGAAATGTGTGTACTGAGAGGGGAGGGGTGAATCAGTACCCTTAAATTTTTTTCAAATCAAATCCTTGTAAACATAATTTGTATTAACCGACTAAGTAGTTTGCTTTCACCATAAATGAAATACCATTGAAGAAATGTAAATTCATGTAATCAAAACAATAAAACATTCATGAAACTCAAATACACATAAACATGTATTTTGATATTACAGAAACCCTTGTTAGAAGGTAAAACTACGGTGTGGATGAAACCCACAAAGCTTTACTAATGCAGTAATAAAGTATCTTGTTAGGGCTTACAAAGATTTATCACTTCTAGTGATCTTACCCTATTAGGAGTAACAATAAGATTTGCTAAATCTACCTTGTGAAATGATTTTTCAACACAATGTATGTGTGCACTCGGTTAGGATATTTAAACAAAGATGGTTAAGTCTACTCTATTAGGAGATTTTGAGTCTGTTACAATTGTTAGAGAGTAACAATAAATTGTTACCTGAATAATACAATCTCAATATTGCTGATATCAGATCCTTTAATTGTAATAAGTTTATCACCTTGTTGTGATTGAAAATACCTTCTGTACTGTACGGTAGCCTTGTGTCTATTCTGAATAAATTGAATGCTTCAATGAAATCCTTGTGCTAAAATCCTTGTCTCCCCTTCAGATGTCCTTAGTGCAGTGACTACTTGATCATACTTCAATCATTACATTTCAAAATAACATCTTGACATTCATATATCAAACTTTTTGACCTAATTAGGGTTTTACAATATCTTAGAAAACCTAAGATCAATGGTTCACAAAATTTACCTTGATCATATATACATATGAAACATAACCAATAAATGATTACATTCACAATTAATGTCCTCCTTGATCTTGGTAATCAGTTATCTAGCTCGACAAAAAGTTGGTACCTAGAATGATGTACCATTAAAATTTTTTATGTAACTGATGGTTCACTCGGTGAATACTATCTCTTGGTGCTCGGTATATGCTGATCAGTAATGCTATTGCTTGGTGATCACTGTACTTGGTTAACTCTGCACTCGGTGATCATTACTGACTAGACTATCTTTGACTTGGTTACCGACTGGTCAAATTGAATAATAGTGACAACCTTCAAACTAATATGGAGTAACAAGTTGAGGAAGAACTGATTGAAGATTTAACCATTGATGAGGTAACACAAGGTTTGAATGCTGAGGAACATGAAAATGAGGCACTCTTAATTCTAGAATCACCTACTGAGGAAAATCTTGAAGACAATACAGAGGGAGATAAAATAAAAGTAGAACAAGAAGGTAAGTCTACACTAGACATCTCCAAATCACTTGAAGAAGTCACCAAGGTGACCAAGAATTCTGAGATAGAGGAAATACAAGCATTGGTACAACTACCTAATGTTTCTCCTCTAGTATCTACTGAAGACAAGAAAGATGATACATCTATCAAGAAGATACTCAATACTCAGAGGGATTTAGTATCAATTAGTGGTGACACTAATATTTTGAAAGATGAATATAAACCTAGCAGTAGCTCACCAGAGCCAAGCAAGAAGAAATAACATAAGAAGAAGAAGGGTAAGAGCTCTAAAGTTACACTTGATTAAGTTATAGTCATTCCAAAATGGGATACTGATAACTTATCTTATGAACATATGCTAATCTTGCAGGACTTATTGAATAGGAAGAGGAAGCAAGAAGAATTTAAATGAGAACATGAATAGAAGCAGGTATTACATGAGATTAAAGAAATCTTTGTTGATGCATTAGAATTTCAAGACCTTAATGAGAAGGCACCTATCTTGGAACAATTGGTTCATATTGTTCAGAAGGTGAACACAGATGACATTAATGCTAATGAAAAACTCATGCAAATATTAGAAAGAAAATTTGAGGCCAAGGTACTTGAGAATATAGCAGTAAAGCTTATCGAGAAGCAGCTTGCACTTTTTGATATGGTTAGAAATTTAGAAGAAGTAATAGAGAATTTTCTCTCTTTGTATAAACAACTATGTGATACTGAATTCTTTATAAAGGAGAATCAACAACTTATAGAGAAGCTAAAGTTAGATTTAAGGTCATCAGGACAATCATTGAGCATGGATGCAAGTTATAGCGCTTTCCATTTTAACAGGTTGACACATGCCCAAGGGAGAGTAGCCGAGATTATGGCTAATGATGGGAGAATAAGGGAGAAATTGATTTTAATTCAGACAATGTTGATACCTCACTTGGCGGTTATGAAGAAAGAAGTGAAAGTGTCAAAGGAACTATCATAGAAAGATCTACCTATGAACATTTCCGAGAGTCTGATTGATCTAGCTGCCAAGCTAGAAATCAAATTTCAAATTTTGGAGTCTGTAAGGAAAAGTTGGGATAATGCTTTAGCTTTGATATTACAGACCCATAAACCATTTTTGGATAAGTATGGTTTGACCCCAATAACCCCAGTAGGGAAAAGTGACAAGAGTGACAAAAATAAGGGGGAAATGAAATAGATTCAATAGGGGAAATATGTATATACATATGTTATATATATAGTGAAGTCTTTATGGAGAAAGACTGAGTCAGAATCCTAGGGGGAGTTCTAAATTTTGAATTCTTTTGAGTACTATTTTTTGAAGGATTGAAAAGACATGAAAAAGTGTTTTTTTCCACTAATAACAAAGGGGGAGATTGTTGATATCTAATTTTTGTTGTCTATTAGTGTCCCACACTTAGTTATATTCAAGGCAAGTTGGTCGGTCATCACTGTGACCGAGCCATCTCACTAAGGACAAGATCGAGCAGTAGATACTACCGATCAAGTTAGAGGTTGATGAGAACTCAATGGATGTCGAGCTGATTGACTGCCGAGTTGTATAGAAGAGTTAGTGCTGAGAAATAGCATAAAGCTATGCTGAGAGATATAGTATTGACTGAGTACCATTATTTTATTTTGCCGAGTAAAATATATTTTGTATGTGTTTGGAATGACACAAAACACCAAGGTAAACTATTTTGGTTGACTTCTATGAGCATTTAATGATCATATACATAGATTTAATGCATTAATTATGTGCTATTTTTATGATCATGGATCCCTATGCTAGCCATACAACCAATCAAAATTACGGATGCCTAAGCGGAAAAAGATGATAGATCTAGATTGTTGATCTTGATCTAGATAGTCTATTTATGGGATGCTTCAAACCCTAATCCATGTGTTTTATATATTGTATGTTTGGATGTGGATGTGAAGATAAGATATCAGAAGCATATGCATACTTTGTATATCTGAGGCATTGACCAGATAGAGTGATTGAGAAAAGCAATGAAGAGAAGAACAAAGATAAATTAGATTGAGAGATTAGTTAAGAGTTGGAAAGAGGAGATCTGTTATCAAGATTTGAAGTACAGACCAAAGGATCAGGTATTGATACATTCTAGGAAGTGAATCAGGGTAAATCTATTAACAGAATAGACTTAACAGGCCTTTGTAAATCTCTTAACCGAGTGCTTACTATGTTGTAAGTTTAAATCCTTTAAAAAGGTATATTGTATAAGTCTAAAATCTCTTAATAGGGTAGAACCCTCACAAGGTAGATCATTAGAAATGATCAAACTTTGTAGCCCTAACATGAACACTTTATTATTGCAGTAGTGAATATTCATGGGTGTCATCCCAACCCCAATTTTAGCTTCATGGGTTTCTAGGTTACCAAAATATTTGTGTCATGTATTTATGATTAGATGTTAGATCTTTACAACATTTTAGTTTATGTTTATGAATGCATAGTAGAATCAGTTAGTTAAGAATTTGTAGAAGTTTTATAGATCTGATTCACCCCCTCTTAGTTACTTATTTCCCATATTAGATTTCCAATAGTTACATCTGTGGCCAATCTACTTGAGGGATCAAAATTCATGTTCCATTCTTTGGAAGGAGGTCCTTTGCAGTTGTGATCCTTACAATGTGTTTGTGGCATTGTGTTGAGCCTTAAATGAGGTTCACACTTCATTTGGTTTCTTCACGTATGAGTTCTTAGAGATTCTTGGCAAGACTATATTTTTCTTTATGTTTTTCGACCAATTTTGTGTTTTCCAATCTCCCGAAGGATTTTCCCGTTCAAAAAATCTTAACAACTCATTTATCGATGATGTTACATCTATGGACGACCTACTTGTGGGATCACAATTCATGTTCCATTCTTTGGAAGGAGATCATTATGATTTGGGTCCTAACCTATATGTTGTTATAAATTTTCTCCTCATTAGGAAATGCAAATTTTTTGGGTCGGCTTGATGCTTGTGAAGTCCTTATCAAATCTTATAATTGATTCTCTTGGGTAGATAGAAAAGAATAGAACCATAGAACTTGTAGATATGATCTAGAGATTGGATGGAAGAAAGTACCTTTAGATGGTTCATGTAGTTGCTGTTGATTGCAGATCATATCAAAAGATAACCTAATGAAGGTTCATATCAGGCCTGTATGCCTAGAATGTATCAATGCTTGTAGTAGACTCTTGTAACTAATTATATGAAAATAAGGAGGCTAATCTTGAATTCATTTATTTGTTCCCTTGCTGGCTTCTATTGTGTGACTCTAGTTGTAAGGAATTGTTTGAACTCTTTGATTTTCCACTGTCCTTGATTGCATTAAATGAACATGAGGAAGAACCTCTTACTCCACCTTTGAGAAGGTCTACAAGAGAAAAAAATTAGTTGTCAGGTATAGCCCACTAGATTTCCATTGTAAATTTGCTTTACTTTGTACTGATGATGAACCTAGATCTTATAGGGAGGAACTCTTAGCTTCCAAAGAAAGTGAATATTGGATGTAGTCCATGTAAGAGGAGATGACAACTTTGGATAGTTGAGACACCTAGGATCTTATTAGTTTGACCAAAGGAAGAAAGCCCATTGGATGCAAGTGGGTATTTAAGAAGAAATATGGAGAAGATGGCTAGTTAGAGAGGTACAAGGCCAAATTGATGGCCAAGGGCTACTCCCAGAGAGAAGGATATGATTTTGGTGAAATATTCTCTCTTGTTTATAAGTTAACTTCTATTCGATTCCTATTATCTATTACTGCTGATTGTGATTTTGAGCTAGAGCAAATGGATGTTAAAACTACTTTCTTGCATAGGGATCTTGAAGAAGATATTTATATGTGACAACCTGACACTTTTGTTGCAAAAGGAAAAGAAAACTTGGCTTGAAGGTTCAAGTGCTTATTGTATGGTTTGAAACAGTCACCCTGAATGTGGTACCATAAGTTTGATGATTTTTCATTAAATTTGGGTTATATTAGAAGAGAAGAGGATCATTGTATTTAGATTAAGATTATTGATGATTAATTATTAATTATTGTCTTGTATGTTGATGACATGTTGTTTATTGGTAACATCGAGGCAATGATTAAAGAGCTCAAAGCTTAAAGTTTTGGCACATTTGATATGAAGGAATTGGGGGATGCTAGATATATTCTTGGGATAGAAATAGATAGGGATAGAGTTCGTATAGAAAGCTATGGTTAAGTCAAAGTAAGTATGTTGACATTATTTTGCAAAGATTTAAAACACATGACTATAAAACAGTGAGTATTCCAATTTTTGGTTGGTACTAACTTGAGTTTAGACATGTTTCCTAAATATGATGATGATATTGAAGAGATTTCTAATGTTCCTTATGCTTGTGTCATTGGTATTTTAATGTATGCAATGGTTTGTACTAGACCAGATATAACGCAAGCAGTGGGAGTTCTAAGCAGGTTTATGTCTAACTCTGGTAAAGAGCATTGGAATTTTGTTAAAAGGGTTTTAATATATTTGCGAGGTAATTCTAATTAATGTTTAGTTTATCATGATACTTATGATGTGGATAATTCATTGGACATACATGATTTTGTTAATGCAGTTTGGGCTGGTGACTTGGATAGCTGGAGGTCCACAAGGGACTATGCATTTACTTTGTTTGGAGGTGCAATGATTTGGATGAGTAAAAGATAACCTACAATTATATGGTCCACCACTGAAGTAGAGTATATGGATACTACATATGCATCTAAGGAGGTAGTTTGGTTAAAGTGACTTGGTAATGGTATTGGTTTTGATTGCAGGACAATGAGAATTGGATGTGACAGTCAGAGTGACATATGTTTAGCCAAAATCCTATGTATCATGCTTGTACTAAACATGTTAATGTTCAATATCACTTTGTGTGATAAATGGTTAAAAGTGGACAAGTCTTGAATGAAAAATTTGACACTTGGATAATGTTGCAGATTCTCTCATGAAGCTAGCAACCACAAATAATTTCTCTTGGTGCAAGAAGACCATTGGCCTTGATCACTCTACTTGATTCATATTTTGTAAATCTATGGGGTAATTTACAATGTATGATGTCAAGTGGGAGAATGTTAGGATTTAGGTTCTATAAACCTTGTAAATCCTTAATTTATTATTTTCCTAATATCTATTGTAATTTACCCATAAGGGGTTGAACCATTTAACCAACGGTGGTGAAAGAGACAATGTAAAGGAAAAGTTACTTTTACCTTTTGTCATTTTAGAAAAAGATAAAATAGCTAGGTGTCCCCTATTGGAATCCTCTATTTTGAGGTATTTGGATACTTGTAAGAAGTTGTAAGAGCATCTATTTTAGTTATGAAAACTGTCATAAGATTCTATGACAACACTTATGGCAATTTATGATAGATTCCTTACATAGGCGTGTATGCATGAGAGATGCCTTATGACAACTGTAAGAGCATTTGTAAGATGTTATTTTTGGGGGTGGGCATGAAGTTTTTCTAGGTGGTTTTGTTTCTTGTTTTTTTATGATACCATAATGGTATTAACCTCACAAATTCCTATAAATTGGGGCCTTGAGTTAGAGTTATTCATTTAGTCTTGTTTAGTTTTTAGGGTAACATAGTGCTGCTAGATTTCTACACAGGTTTATAGAGAAGTGTATTGAATATTTTTGTATTCTTCATTGGATTAGTAATATACTTGCCTCTCTTTCTATTGTGGATTTTTTTTCTCTCAAAATGTTTTCTCCATGTAAATCTAGTGTTTTATGTGCAATGGTTTTCTAGTTCTTATTTTTGATTCAGTAATTACTTTATAAAGGGTTAATCTTTGGTTTTAGATTTGTAAAAATAACCAGTTTAAGTTCTTATTGCAAGCTTTCTTCACCTTTTTTTACAAAAATACCACGATGAAAATTCCCCTTCCAAAATCTTCCTACGGGTTCTCTTTCTGTTGGTGGACACACAACACGCCCACATAGGTTTTTGAAGGAAAGAAAAGGAAAATATTGCAAGGTGACTTTCCAATTTGACACGTGTCTAGAAAAAAATTCATGGAACTAGTATCCGCCACCCATTCTAACAGAAATCATGGTTTGGGATGACCAGTTTGGGGTTTCTACATGTGTTCACTAGAAATGGATTTTAGTGACAATGTGTCTAGAACAGTGGTAACTTTACGGTTTCAACCCTCATCATGGTTTCAATGAGATGTTGTCGATGATGATTAAAAGGACCAGGAAATATTTTCTAGTTGAATATTCTCTATTTAAGTTGGAAAAATTCTTGCTAAGGTGTTTGACACTATTCTATTTTAGAAGCAGAAATGACTATGTCATTTTTTAGTGTCATGATACTTTTCTCAGATCTTAAGTTCCAAAAGTTTTTATTTTGAAGTTAGACTGTGCTCTATTTGAGCCTTTTGGTTTTAATATGGAAATCAACATATGGGAATTCTATGTCAAGTGAATAGTTGTTGTATTTAAGTTTGACTCTTATAATTCTATTTATATATCATTCTTAGATTGGATCATGTCTCATACTCTTTCAATTGAAGATAGCTAAGTGTTTAGAATTATGCCATGCCTGCAATAATATTGAAAATGGATAGATGAATAGGAAGTGTAACTATTGAATGTATGTGTTATCTTATGAGATTTTGTGAATGCACCCATGAAGTGATATGCATGTTATAGTTTGTATTTGAGATTCAATTATTTTGTTCTCATTTTGACATTGAAGGGATTGTGGAACATTATACTTAATAGTAAGATAATACTATATTCTGATTTATACTGTTGGGTCTAGTTTCTTTCAAGTAATTATGAGTTTCACCAAAATATTTATGGCGTATTTCCTTAGCTGTAGTTTTATTCAATATTTCTCCCCTTTTCCCAAATCCTTATTCATGAAGAGTTGACTTCTCAACCTCGAAGGACATTCAATGACTAGAATTGTTGTCCCACAACTATTAAACTTCTCATAAGATCTGTTACCTTTCCAAGTTGTCAAATTTAGGTTTAACAGTCAAGATCCATCAAATTGGCTAAAAAGAATATGGGAAGTGAAGAAACACAATTTTTGATAAAGGAGATTCGTTTAATACATTAATGCAACAAGCTAAAGATTTTGTAGTAACTTTATCTTGTGCATTATGAAAATCATAAGAAAATGCTGAAATAAAGAGTGTTGATGATATTGTACAAGAATTAAAGGGCATCTTGCAAGGGGCTGAAACTAAGGAGTCAATTGAGTAGACAATTGGTGTCAAACAACAATTGTCAAATATGAGTAAACAACAAGCCCATAGTTTGAAAGCACTATTAAAAGGCTCAAGACTTTCAGGAAGAAGCAATAGGCGTAATTGGAATACATGAAGGCCCCTAATATAAATGATGTAGTTGAAATTATAAAATATTTCAATGCTACTTTACTAGAGCTCTTTGCACATCTTTGAATCCATACAGATGAATTTTTGACGGTCATTATGCAGGATTTTCATCAACTAGTAAGAGAAAAATGTTGTTAGAGTAGTAGTCCCATTTTTGTTGTTTTTAGCAATTTTTGAGCATAAAATATTCTCTTAGATTCTTATAGAAATGCCATCAGTTGTTTACCAGGGTTGTGTAGACATTCCCAGTTTGCTAATGATAGAACTCAATAAATATGCACAAAAAGTGGATTTGGGTGAGTATAATTGTTGTAGTTCGAGCTAGAGTTCTGCCCAAAATTTTAAGGCACATTTTTATTTAAATAGGAGTCATTTTGAATTATAAAATTAGTAATCTTGATGTCAAAACCATTTTTTAATAGTATAAAGGAGTAGTTTTATATAGTTAAACTATTGTTTAATTTTATTTTCTATAGAAATAATACCCATAAACCCTAATTACAACTTTGGAAAATTTTAAAAAGTAAAATCTATTTAAACCTAAATTTTTAATATAATAAGGGTTGGGAATTGTTCATTAGAACCCTATAAACATATGGTGTTGCATTCTTAGTGTGTTTAGCTATTGACTTTGCAAATTTGAATAAAATTTTTAGATTCAAGAGTCATGTGTGTGTTCATGACGTTTTACTCTCAACCAACTAATTCATTGGTATTAGCTATTGAATGCTTGCTTTCTAGGATGGATAACTTGGTTCAACTAATTTAATTCGTGCCCCAACATATGAATTTGTCTTGCATGTGTGCATTAATAGTATGGTTTTTTTTCCGGTAAATTGGTAGTTAGATGGTTAGTCCGTCTGAGGGAGTTACACGGATGCGACGGTTCACCTCGCATCCCCTTAGACATTATATCTATGCATTTCTCTCTTCAATAAGGGAGGAGATTACGATATCAGAAATAACTTTGTACTTGAGGGTGAATGAATAAATAAAATGTTGTTATACTTTCTCTATTAAATAATTTACCGTGTATGTCTCTGTTGAATCCAGTTTACCCTCGAGGGCAAACATTTGGCGCCGCTGCCTAGACGTACTCAAGAAGGAAAAAAAATAAAAAAAATTAATTGATGTGTTGATTATTGCCCAGTGGAGAAGTGAGAAAAGAATTCATGCCCAATCAATTGAATAAAAATAGAAAGAAGGAACTCGAGGAGGAACAAGCCGCTAGAAAAGTTGTACTCGCACAACATCAAGCCGAGCGAAGGGAGAGATACAGAAGATGCACCAAAGGACTACTGAAGGGAGTAAGTGAAGGTGAGGGTTTGGAGGTATCTGACCGAGAGGCTGGGAGAAGTGATGAGGACTGCCTAGAGGAAACAAGGAGTTTGTTCGGGTCCTTAACCTTAACCCCACAGATGGAAGAAAGAGAAGCCTGAAGGAAGGAAAAAGAGGAAGTCACATAGAGGGAGGCTCAGGATACCATTGCCACCGTGAGTATTGAAGTGACCGAGGGGCACGAGTATCACAGTAGCCCACCAGGCCTAGACAATTCTAGTAGTTTGGGGACATCTAGTGGTATGGTACCAAACAATTCTGGGGTACCAACACCCACAGTACCATCCCAGCCTGTAACACAACTGGTGTTTCAAACACAGTCGACACCTAGAAAAGAAAACATGGTGACCAACAAGGAGAAGTTGCTAAAATTCCATGGAGATGGAAAGGAAGATCCAGTACAA
The DNA here is from genome assembly GCA_018584345.1 of Thuja plicata. Lineage (NCBI taxonomy): Eukaryota > Viridiplantae > Streptophyta > Pinopsida > Cupressales > Cupressaceae > Thuja > Thuja plicata. The sequence goes on from MU225724.1 coordinate 1,946,099, forward strand.
TATTGTTGTATGTGTGAGATAATCTGGTCTATAAATGGAGTCGTCGACTAGGCAAAATGGGTGAAGAAGTTCCCCACCACACTCAGAGGGGTAGCCATCGGCTGGTACTCCGATGTGGATAAAACAAAGGTGACCACTTGGGACGAACTCAAGAAAGAATTCCAGAAGGAGTTTTGACTCCTGAGGGATGACAATGAAATTTTTTCTAAGGTATACAGTACCAAACAAGGCAAGAAGGAGACTATGCGGGCCTACAGTCGCCGATTGAAGGAGTTAGTTGGAAAAATGGAGAGTCAGCCAGTGGATGGCCTAAAGAAAAGATGGTTCGTGGAGGGCCTAAAATCAAACCTACAAAGGAAAATGAAGATAGTGCCCCCCACCTCATACAAAGATGCCTATAATCAGGTGATGGACTTGGAGAGCAAACATAAGACCTCCAAGAAGAAAAGAAGCAAGTCCTCTTCTGATGAAGATGACACTGCAGACGATGACAGTAGCAGTGATTGCAAGTTGAAGAAAAAAGTTATGGCACTCCAAAAAGACATGGAGAGAATGATGAAGGAGTTCAAGAACATGAAAGGGGGTACTAGTAAGGGGGAAGATGACATGTGATGTATGGACTGCAAGGAGAGCAGCCATACAAAGGGTTCGTGCCCCAAAAATGCATTTTGTGACATTTTCCAGATCATGGGCCATTTACCAAGGAATGCCCATACAACATGAAAGTAAGGAATCAACATGTGTTATTTACCCAGGAGCAACCATCTACATTGGGCGGGTACAGAGGCAACCAACGCGGTGGCAGAAGGGGCAATAACAACAACACCAACACAAGGAATCAAATACAATATGACTCCAAGGGTTGGCCAATAATCCAGTGCCGAGCGTGCAATCAGTGGGGATGCTTCGTAAGGGATTTTGACAAGAGAGACACCCCGCAGAAGCTATGCCACTAGTGTGGTCTTGGCGACCATGATGATGCACACTGTCCGAAGGGAGTGAAATTCATAGACATTGATAATTCCGTGCTTGTACTTACAAGGGACCAAGCAAAGAAGGCCACCAAGGATCACCGTACGGAGACGGAGACCCAGGAAGCTACCCGCTCCTCACGCATGAAGGTGGATGAAAACACCCTAAGGTAGTTATTACAGATGGAAGTGTCGGTAAAAATCTAGGCCCTCCTGGAAACCATACCTCAATTAAGGATGGATATCCTTAACATGACACCATCACAACCTTGTCAGGTACTCGAAACTCCTCCAAGTCTTACCATAGATCCTATGTTGCTGGCCATGAATAGTGGGCACAACCTAGCAGTGGTCGAGATGGGTATCCTTGGCACCAATCTCACAGACACCATTGTAGATGGCGGGTCAGGAGTAAATGTACTTCTGGAGGAGACATGGAAAAAGTTGGGGAAACCAATGCTGTGGCCTCCGACATTCAACCTGTTGGGAGCGGATCAGCATGGCATCAAACCCATCAGAACCCTCATGGCCCAACGTGTGATAATTGGTACACAGCCCTTCATACTCAACTTTGTGGTGATCCCACTAAAGAAAAAGGGGTACGATGCTATTTTGGGACGAGGATGGCTCACCTCGGCGAAGGTGAACCACAACTGGAAGCAGAACACACTCACCATGGAGAAAGCCAGGAGGAAGTATGTGATTGACCTCCCCATGCAAATGGTGAGCGAGGAGTTAGCATCTTCAGACACAGAATCTGAAGGAGAGAAATTGGGAGAAGACGGAGGGCAAGAAAGAATGGAGCCCAATGATGAAGGGGTGTTGGAGTTGGAAGAATGTTCTGGGGATGATGGAGATTCAATGAATGACCTCTTTCATTGGAAAATGGAAGATTATGAGTTCTTCACACCATCTTGTAACATGCTAAGCATTAGGGAGGAGGAAGCCACCCCCGCACACCAATTTATGAAGGAAGAACCCATCAAATACTAGGAGGTAAAATCAAAGGGGAAAAACCTTGGTGACGACGCTTATGTCAGCGACGGTTGGAACCCTGTGGCCGCAACCTTCAAATTATTTATTCTCCTTCTTCTTATGTATGGGCTAGCGATGATGGTCCTTATAGAATTTATGGTTCCCAGCCTTTGGATCGCCATTGAAAATAGACCTAAGGAAAAATTTTGGGAAGTCGGCTACCACGAGGCCATCCAACTGTGGACTTTGGATGAATGAGAGATACACGAGGCCATTAGCAGTTCCAAATCAAAACCCCACCCAGAGAGGATGGCCAAAGCACCTGAAGGGAAGGATAGAACACTAGAAGGGATGGAAGGGGACCTGAGAAACCTGAGAGGCCAGACGAACGACCAGAGAGGCACCCAGAAGATAATTAGATTAGACATATAAAAAAAAAAAATTGAAAAAAAAAAAATTGAAAAAAAAAGTCAAACTTG
>MU225724.1:1948692-1970978 GCA_018584345.1 Thuja plicata
GTTCCTATGGTGGTTTTTTTAATTGTAGGGGTTCTTGACTATAGGGGGTCCTATGGTCAACCACCTACGGTGCTATTTTTGACCGTAGGGGTCCTACGGTGGTGTTCTTGATCGTAGGGGGCCCTACAGTGGTGTTCTTGACCTTAGGTGTTCTTGACTGTAGGGGTCCTATGGTGATGTCCCTACGGTGAACATCCTACGGTGGTGTTCCTGACCCCACGGGCCTTCATGACATGGTGAAGAATTCACACACAGGAACTCTTTAAAATGCGGGCTCCAACCTCACCGTAGGAGATGCAAAGATTCACCGCGGGGAGAAGGGCAGCATTCACCATAGGAGACATGACATTCACCGTGGGAAATGGAAAAGCATTCACCATAGGCATGCCTTGAACATCGCGTGGGAATTACTGGGACAAAGATTGGATTCAAAGGTGATGCTTTTTGGTCTTGATCTAAGGCCTCGTGAGTTCAAAAGGTGGCGGAGTCGAAGGAGAACTTGGTAGTGTATACCCATTCCTAGGGGTTTTCGAAGGAGAAGGAAATATGAAAAGGAAACATAAACAATGAATTGCTACCGCCGTAGGAGAAGACATACTTGGCAACCGATATACCGCAAAAGGACAGAAAAGAATATAATCAATTAAAAGGAGGATATACCGTAGGAAAGTGTATACACGGCAAGAACTTATATCGCCAAATAATAATAGAGAAAAAAAAAGAAGCAAGAATATAGTAATCCCGTACGGCTAAGAGCTAATAAGACGAAGGGTACGGTATTTAAAAGGAAGATGGTTATTGACGAAAAGGAGTGACAGCAGCGAGGAGCAAGCCTTTGGAGAGGGATACTACATTTTGAGGCATTCAGAGTAGGTTTTGGCTGGCCGTGAGGCAGCCTTGGTGGATGCACAGAGCACTCAGGAGGAGCTGACCACCTCGTTGGAGGTAGTAGAGCAACACTTGGCTCAGCGTACCAAGGCATTGGAAGTGGAGAAGGCGGTGCGGGTGGCTATCGAGGTCAGATTGGCTAGGGATTGAAAAGCATGTTGGTGCAGGCACAGGTTATGTAATGGGCATTATCTCTATTTTGTATGTTGTCGTCCGGAGATGAATTTATTTTTGTGGGGGATGATGTTGTCCAGTAAATTGGTAGTTAGATGGTTAGTCCATCCGAGGGAGTTACACGGATGCGACGGTTCACCTCGCATCCCCTCGGACATTATATCTATGCATTTCTCTCTTCAGTAAGGGAGGAGATTACGGTATCGGAAATAACTTTGTACTTCAGGGTGAATGAATAAATACAATGTTGTTATACTTTCTCTATTAAATACTTTACTATGTATGTCTCTGTTGAATCCAGTTTACCCCCGAGGGCAAACATGGTTGTGCAATTTGATGAATTTTCAGAAATTATTAATTGTTATTTTCATCGATGATAACACTATGATTTTATGAGTTATGGAATTCTGATTTATAATTTCATGGTTATGTGGTCCAATCTAATCTTCTGTACGCAAGTTTAAGTGTTTCGATAGTTGATGTTCGTAGTTATTTTATTGTTTATTTCTTTCATATATCTAAAAACTCATTATCTATTATGCTTTGTTGAAACCTTGAAATTAGATTAGTTGTTAGGATAGATTGGAATTTGTTTGTTTTGTTTTAGATCACCTCATGGAGATGTTCTATGATTAAAAAACTCAAAAATTATGATAAAGATAGTGATAGAAGTCTGAAAATTGTCGCTTCTATTCATAAGCTTTCAAACTAGAAAAATGCCCACCTTGTGACATCTCACATTATCTTCCTTGATCTATTCAAAACAGCCATGATTCGACCATCGAGAACCTTGGAAGCAATAAATCTCACTCTTTGAAAAAAGGGACTTTGATCTACATGCCCCTACCATTATATCGTATAAACTTCAAGATCAACAATCAAAATACCTCAAGTTCATCCTCATAATTACAATTTCATCCTAAATACTTAGATACCTCATAATTACAATTTCATCCTAAATACTTGGATACACAGAATTCAATCATGTCAACCTTCAAATTCATATCTCAATTCCAAATTCCAAGAATAAGCCTTCATGCCCCCATCAAAATAAGTTTATTTCAAGATATAAACCTTAATCTCTTCTATTCCAATACCAACACAAGTTCACTTACCACCTTGACCAACTTTCTTCAATCTTTGTCATACCCAGTTCTTAAAATAACTGGAGAGGTTTTTCAGTTCCACTCGATTCATTAGCTCCCTATTTTAGATATGTTTTTGAACATCATTTCCATATATGCATAAGAATCCCAAAAGCAAAACCCAGATACCAACAATGATTTGTCCCATGCAAGTTGATAAAGAAACAATAAAATGTTCTCAAAATCCCCACTTACTTAATACCCACTGTCCAACGTTCTGCTGCATATTTTAGTAAAGAAGGGCCATGGCGAATCTCGTAATGAGAGTTTGCCCAAATGAAGAAGAAAACCAAAATGGTAAGCCTGATGTCACTGTTTATGCAGAAGGTAAAATAAGACAAAAGACAAATATAAGATGCACACGAGTAGTTTAATATGCAGAGAGAAAGAATATCGAAGGTCATGCTTGCCAGCCCTTCACCAGGCAAGTCAAAGAAATAAAATCAAGAGAACAAATTCATCGAAATTAGTACAAACAGAAGATAAAATAAATTGCAGACCATTAAATAGTCAAAGTCAAACAATACTCTTCCATATAAGTTTTAATCTATTTGTTACATTATTGAGGAACATTCAATAATCCAACAATGTAAGACAACTAATAAGTTGAGCATTTCTCATTTCATTATTCCAATGCTCTTTGTCTTATCGCTTTCTATAAAATCCATACACATGGTGTAAATATTTTATTTTGTTTGTTTTGTAGAACAACATATTTTGGAGGACTATCCTTATATTCTTATAGTATTTGAATACATGAAGTACGTCACCTTTATGATAAAATAGAAGAGAGATATAGAAATGAATCGTCTTTTAATGCAGTCAGCATATCAATGTGTTTTTAATCTCTTCCCAAGAGATTTCTCACAGAGAAGAAGTTGAGTGTTATCTCATTTAATATTTCCAAAGTAAAGATGGAACTGTCAATTTGGACTTAACAAATGTTATTCCTTAGTTGTCAATTTAATAGTTTAAGGTTTGTAGCTTCAGAATTATAGTAATAGTTTTTGCTTTTATAAAATGAGAGTGAGGTTTAAGGTGGTGGTGTAACGAAAGCTTATAAATTGTAATGTAATGATTAACAATGAAAAAAAAAAGGTTTTCGTTCAATGAGTTTAAAAAAATAATAGGCAAAGGAAGATTTTAAATAGTTGATATATAATGTGATATGTTGACCGTCAAAAATAAACATCAAAAGATGAAATAAGGTGTGCAAGAAAACTAACATTCAATTTACCAATTCTATTTATTATTCATTAAGAGATGATGAAAACTATTAATAATAAAATCTATTGTAAACACAATCAAATGTACTAACTGTATGAGATTAATGGGTTCTTTCTATATTTAGAAACATGATTGCAATTTGGTATTTTCCTTATTAATTTTGTTTTGTCATTATTAAAGAGATAAATTGTGTTTAAATAGGCGATGTTTTTTATTTTGATTTTGATTTACCCATATTATCTATTTACTTTTAGTTCAATGTAAAGTGTAAATTCAAACTTAGAAAGTTTGGAGTCTAATCTTAAGAGTTTGGAGTGTATTGTACCATTATGCAATTATCTATAGAAATATTATGTAATCATACTCAAGCATGAGTTAGTGCATGTCTATAATCTAATCTTTCATTTTAGTTATATTTTATAAATTAATTTTAAGCTATAAAAAATAATAACACGAATGTTAATAAATGAGCATTGATACAAAGCTATACAAATATTGAAAAACAAAACTATTTCTAGTCATGCAAATACTTTTAGAATAGTTGTGCTACACTAGACTCTTTTTTGAGCACCAATTGGAATGTTTAGATCCAACTTAATTACTTCATTAAGAGATCATCAAAATAAATATATTGAATGCCTTAAATACAAGTTGTATAACAACATGTGAACACTTGTGCTTAGTCGTCATTATGTAGGTGTTAGAGTAAAAATATTATTTAACTTAATTAATTTGATCATATTGATTAATTAATTAAGTCACTTTTTGTTTTTTCCTTTTTTCACTTAAGCTAAATTTAGGAAGCTTTAATTTACATTTAATAATTCTTTTATTTTATGCATGCATCCTTTAGGGTTTGCATTAAGGTTTTTTGATCTCCTTTAGTAAGGTTTGATTTCATTATAATAATTCATTCTGATTAAAGCAATTCTCAATTATTCTTTCATTCTGATTAAAGCAATTCTCAATTATTCTTTCATTCTGATTTTTTATGCACTTTCTTGTTTGAGGATTTTCTATTGTACGTGGTAGGTTATATGTATGTAGGTGATTATTGAGTTTGCGGGAATTCACCATTATTAAATTCTAACATGGTATCAGAGCTCCAGACTTGACACTTCTTGTTCGTCAATTTTGAGATTTTTCTTACAAGGTTTTTGTGCATCTTGAGGAAATTTGGATCTCACAATGAGATCCAGAATGTTCGAGATAGTCAGGATTTCCTTTTATTTTGCTAAAATTAGACATACAAGGTCAATTTTACAAGGGTTTGAGGTTCTAGGGTTTTCTCTGTTCTAGAGGATACCCAAAAATTTAGAGTGCTTTGGGCCCAAACAAAACCTCACCATCAGCTTTAGAAGGTCGATTTGATAAAATTTGATATAAAATTAAACTTATTTTGGCCACCGAAGCATCTGGGGCAAAATTTTTCCAACTTGGCCATACAATTAAAAAAAAAAAGATTTTCCAAAAAAAAAACAGCGCACAAAAAGTTTTTTTAGAAAAAAAAAACTTTATTATTTTCCAAATTTTTTATAAAACTTTTAATACACATGGGAGCACTTTTTTTAATATAAAAAGCTACATACCTTTTTAGAAAGTACACTAACTTTGTAGGACGGTATGCCTACATGTGCAAGCTCTGATGTCAGTAGGCCGCAAGCCAAAATTTGACGACCATCAACCTACCACAGTTTGACTTTTTTGTCATAAAGAGAAGCTGTTGGGTTTTTAGCCATAACTTTGTCATATGGTATCAAAATTGGGAAAATGAGACATCGATGAAAATCTGATTTAGAGCCTGATGTAGTGGTGTAGGTTATTTTTCTATTTTGTTGCATTTATTTCTAGTCAAAGTCAGACCTTGTTTTTGCACTTCTGGGAGTGTAGCTTTGCATACAAACTCCAGTTTTTGGAAATGAAAAGTTGTTGGAAAGGTGTTTTAGATCTCTTTCCAGATCTGCAGTCAATTTCATCACATTTTTCACCAGGGATATAAAGTGATGACATGTAACTGATTGAATGTTTGAAGATGTTAAGTTGATGATCATACAAGGTATTAAATCAATTAATGTATTGTATTGTCATTGATTTCAAATTGATATAATCTGTATGGTCATTGTAATACTTCAAAAGACTTCAAAGAACTAATGAATCAAAGGCTATGCTATCAGTAATGCATACAATTCAAGTATTCACTAAGTGAATACATACACCAACGAAGTGCACCCGACGGTCAGAGTAAAAGAACTAAGTCACAGTGTTTCCCAATGAATAAATGCATAGCATTACCGACGAGCAGAGTTATAGTGTTGCTCGACGAGCAAAACACAGAGTAACTTGATGGACAAAATTTTAGTGTTGCCCGACGGAAAAGACAAGGACGGAGATCCCAATGACAACTGAAGTCACATCGACGAAACAGTCAGTTATCACCGATGACTAACTAAAGTGTTGACTAAGAGAACAAAGAGTTTAAAAAATGACAAAAATGCTTAGCTGTCAAGAAGCTAAATATAGAGTTAACAAATACTTATCATTGTTTTAATCATCCATATAAAGCCGGAGATAAGTAATTGATTTAAAATTGCTTTGTCTAGTTGGCAAGAAGATCTCTATGAGATCAGACTGGAGATTTGCTTTAAATCTATTGGCAAAGATTGTTGAACACGCCAAGATCAAGAAAGCCTAGAAAAGAGAAAAATCATGTCTATAAGAGACAAACTCAATTCATTACGAATTGTGTGTGTGGGGTGAACAATAGAAGAGGAAAGATGCTAAAGAAAATTTGAAGGAGAAGAAAGTCTTCATTTCAGTCCTGATCAACAAGCTAAAGGAAGAGCTAGATTCTGCAGACACTGATGAACAATGAGACAAGCATCACAGAGCAGAACAAGTGTAGAACAAAGGTATATATTTGATTATATTGATCAGTGAAGTAATGGACCTACAATAGATCTGAAAATCTGTAATTGAGTTGTATGTATGAACAGATCATTAGTGTTTTAGTTTAACCATTGAAGCATATAAGCCTCTTAACTGAGCAGGACTTAAAAGTATTTTTTAATTGAGACACATCCCAAGGAGTATCAAAAAGTTTGATAAAAAAAGTAGCATTGGATATGCCAGATACCTATTGACATGCGAAGAGAGTTTGATCAAGGATGGTAGCATTAGATGCCAGATACTAGTTGACAAAACATTTCTAAATCCTGTAACAAGGTCACACCTAACAGTGTGTTTGTAACCTTTAGCAGGGTTGGCTCTTAACAGGGCTCACTTCAGAAGAGTGAAAATTTTGGGTACCGGTCCTAGTGTTTTTTCCCTTAACAGGGTTTCCACGTTAAAAATCCATGTGTTATGTGTGTATGATTCATTTCTTTACTGTTTTGTATCTTACATATTTAATTCTGGATTTATTGGTATAATCTACATATTTACTATGTTTCAGTAAATAGATGACTGCTTATCGGTAAATATATAGAAGAAGGTTTGACAGAGCAATCCGACAAGTAGTAAATTGATATAAGTATTTCATGGCATTCATCTTGTAGGACAAAAGATAAGTTGAGATATAATTTGTGATCATAAGTTTAAAGGGTTGATTTAAGGATTAATTTTTGAGGCCACTGATTCACCCCCCTCTCAGTTATTACTAACATAAAGATCATTCTTTAGTGCTTTTTATTTTTTTGCACTTTCTAGCTTTCAGGTTTGTGCTAGGGTTTGGGTGCTTGTATTTTGGGGGGTTATTTTTCCTCTGGTTCACATGGAAGACCCTTCCTCTCTTGAGAGACTTACTCCACACAATTATCACACCTGCAAGGCACATGTATGACCCACCTTCTCATGTCAAGGGGGTTATGGTCCTGTTTTGATGAGCTTCGACCTTAGTTGACTTGCTCGTTCAAGGTCATGCAACACCAAAACATAATGGATGAGGCCATGGCAATAATTTATCTTTACATTTCAGATAGTATTTTTTCACCTCGAGGGTTCTATTACACCTCGGAACATGTGGACCAAGTTTCATGATCTTTCTGACACCATTAATCAGTTTAGGGAACTTTAGATTGAGGCAGAGTTGATCTCTTTGGAACTTGATTCTTTTCCATCTATTGAGGATTTCTTGATGAAATTCAAATCACTGAGATTATTATTACATGGTCATGGTAAGAACAAATAAGACACCGAGTGTATATACCTGATTCTCTCAAAGCTTTGAGGTTCATTTTAGATATTTTCTTCTACATTATACTCCACCATGGATGCTTTGGGTCCATGATTTTCCATGCCTACTTTTGAGGTATTTTGCGATTGGTTGAAATGTGAGAAGTCCAAGATCACACAGTTGGATGCTCTTCTAGGATCAAAGAACAAACGATTGGTATCTTAGACATCTTCATGGAAGAAGGAGGAAGAGTAGTAGTCACAGACCATAGATCCTAGGAAGGATTCCAGTTCTCAACACACCTCTGGCCCACCTTCTCCTAAGGGGAAAAATTCAAAGAAAGAAAGACCTAAGTGTGCTTATTATAAAAATCCAAATGATGATGAGTCTCAATACTATGAGAAGAAGATAGATGGATATGTAAAACATGTTTCAGATTTGACAACTCTTCGTATGAAGAGAAACATTGATATTCCTTCTTCTACTTCTCATAGGTTTTCTTATTCATCATCATTCCAGATAGATGGACAAGATAGAGAAAAGGGTCATGCATTATGTGAAACCATTGGTCCAAACTCTTCTAGATGGCTACTAGATTTAGGTGCTTCATACGATATGGAATCTTCGAGCAAGATTTCTTCTCTTCTTTTGAGGCTTCTCCTACCCCACACATTTTGATGGTAAAATTTTTTTTTATGACTGTATATGGGAAAGGTTCTATTGACATTGAATGATCCATTCATTGGTGTATAATGTGTTCCATCTTTATCCTCTAACCTTATCTCTGTCTATCAAATTAATTATAGTAGGATAGGGAAGATAGTTGAGTTCACACAAGATTTATTGCACATCAAAAACAATGAGATATGCAATATTGTTGTAATGGGGATAATTGTCATTATTCTCGCTTGTACTCTTTCTCTCATTTTGGTCGGGACCATCTTCACTGTTAGAGAATCACTCTCTTTCTTTATGAAATCCTCTTGATGCAGTTAGGTCACTTGAACTTATGTGTTGTTCTTGAGGCCAGTCTTGTGACTTATACACCTCCACCTCCTATTGAGTTTGCATCTGTTCATCTGGATTCCTCTTTAGCTTTTATTAACATTGTAGCTCCATTCATTGAGCCACCTAGTGCATTTGTTGTGGACATATCATAGGATATTCATCTCCTCTTAGATGATAGCTTAAACACATTTGTTATCCCACCTTCATTTGAGATTCCATTATAGGATTATCATATGTTCTCCTTTGAGCATCATCCAGGCCTTCTAGTTTCACCTCACATTCAAGTGTTTTCTCTCTTTTTTTTTTGTCTTTGTTTCTTCCACATTGGAACCACATTGGTCTGATCATTAACACATTGTATGGGTTCTATCATTATAGGGGGGATTTGGAGTCTCAATTCTTTCTCATGGGGGGTTGGTTGTACTTATGGTCCTGATCGAGAAAGTCTCTTGATACATTGATTTTTTACCTTTTTCCATCTCTTTTTGGAGAGGATTTTTCCCACTGGGTTTTCTTCTTTTCTCCACCTTACATAGATTTTCTTGTAGTTGGGTACCTCATCAGACCTTGTTGTCGGGACCCAATTTTTCCTTCTTGCATGTAGTTTCATTCATGCACGTGGCTTTTTAGCTACTCCCTAATTTTATCTTAGGGGGTGTGTTAGAGTTAAAAAGGTTATTTAACTTAATTAATTAATTAAGTCACCTTTTTTTATTTTTTCACTTAATCTAAATATAGGAAACTTTAGTTTGCATTTAATAATTCTTTTATTTTATACATACATCCTTTAGGATTCGTATTAAGTTTTTATTTTATCCCCTTTGTCAAGGATTGGTCTCATTGTAATAACTCAATCTGATTAATTCAATTCTCAATTATTCCTTCATTCTATTTTGTTACACACTTTCTTGTTTGAGGATTTTTTCTTGTACGTGGAAGGTTATTTGCATGGAAGTGATTATTGGGTTTGTGGGAATTCACCAATCTTGAATTGTAACAATAGAAAGGATAAAGGAAGTATGTTGTGCCAATTTGAATTAATTTTTTTTTTGACTTGGATATGAACACGAGGATGTCCCCAAAACCATGACCTAGTTCCAAGATAGAAAATAAGCTACATTATAATGGATAACATGTGTTTAGAAAAGAACATGAGTTTGGAAGTGATAAGTAAGTGGATAGGGTGAACATATAAGGGCGTGTCAATGCATTTAAGGGGATAAGTGTTAGTGTATATAAATATGTGTATCAAAGTAGGTTAATAATATAGGGAAAGGGACATGAATCTATACAAAGTTATATCACCTATTTAAATATCTATATACATAAAACACTCCCCTCAAAATATCCACAAAAATAAATAGGAAAGGACACAAGAATTCAATTTTCAGTATTACATTTTCTTAAGTTTTCAAGTGCATGCTAATCCTATAATGATCATTGATCACAAAATATTCACAAACATGCATGTTAAGTAAACATAAAAAAACTCAAAGAATGAAATTATGGGTTCCATATAAGTAATGCACCTTCCCAAGATATGATCATGCGTGTTTTCATTCTATGTAACATTCCTCATGATATATCTCAATAAACACTAGAATAACTATCTACACATCTAAACATATGAATGTTAGTGATAGGATATTCCTATACCCTTGATATTGGTTATAGCCACAGGGCATGAGTAAATATAATTGAATCATGTGAGAATAATTATCATGTAAATACATAATAATCTAGTCATGTAATTGTATAAGTATTGAATGATATAATAAATTAAATGTACATAAAAATAAATATAAACAATGCACTTTGTAAGAACGTTGACGAAAAATAGTATTAGTGGATAAGAATATTTCTAAATAATGTGAGATAAAATATTAGTGAAACCATTAATGTGGAAAGTAAAAGGTGAAAGTAGATAAGGTATTAGGACAGACATATTTCACCCAATATGACATTCAAAAGCATGAGTGAAAAAAAATCTAGTTAGGCAATTAAGAAATATTAGGTATAGAATTTACACTCTTTAAAAGGGCCCAAAAATTAAGAAATAAAAAATACAAAGGATAAAGCTATAATAAGGGGCAAGTTCCCATAATAGGGAAGGAAGGAACTTATTGGAATACTTCCAAACTTAATTAAAATGGCTCAAGGGAGCACAACAGTGTAAGATTTAAACATGAAATTTTAAATCAAATAAGAAGCCTCGCATGGGTAATGTATTGTAATAAGGTACAACAATATTAAAAAACAAGGAAATGTAGCATTTCCATATAAAATAATCCACCAATAATCTATTACTAGTACAAAGGGGGGATGTATAGTGCACCCTTGTAAAAAGGTATGTTGAAGAATGAAAAGGAGGGGTGCATGATGCCTTCATGGAAAAAGAAATGTTGATAATAACAAAAGGGGAGATGCATAATTTCCTCCACATATAAAAATAAGATAATTATAATGTAATTGTAAAAGGGATAGAAATGAATGGTACTCCAAGATGACTCAAAATATTTAGTGTATTCTTATATTCATAGTATAATAATCAAATAGCTCGTAGGATTGAATGACCTAATAAAATTGTATTGTAAGATAAAATATGAATAACATATATATGTGAATAAGATATGATTAATGAAGCATATATGTGAATAAGATATTATTAATGAAGTACATGTGAAATAAAATCTATGAATTTCTCATAGTCCATGCAAGATGAAGCAAAAAATACCATGACACATAACATAAATATAATAAAATTGATAGTAAATTAACACATTTATGATCTTGAAATATGTCAATTGGTATATATAAGCATCATGCATCAATATAATCATCTAACTATGCCATATGTCAAAAAGTGTAACCTATGTGGGAAAATATCTATAATAAATGTGTTATAAGCGATAATGAGCCAAAATGCACAAAAACTGAATGTCAATGTAAATAATGAGTTTTATCTTAAATATCATCACATCAGTTCAAAGATAAATATTGTAGGATGCGTGGTTTGTAATTCTAATTTTTTACCCAACAATAAAAGGTATGAAGAATAGTGAAATATAACTTTCATTTTCATGATCGTTAAATCTATATTGTGTTTTCTGATGATTGTCGTCTAATAGAGTAGTGTTCCTGCAAGAGTTGACTAAGCACATGCATAAATATCATCAAATAAAGTATTATTTCTAATACAGGATAAACCTTCTTCCTCTCTTCCTCAAACCTTGTTTTGGTATATTTACTTATTTCTTCTGACCACAAAGTCTCTAAATTCGTGATTTTTCAAAAACTCATCATCTGATAGGAACGTTTTTGCATGGTATGATCCTTATGTCTGGTGTGTCATCACTAGCCACATTCAAGTAATCAACGCTTATATTGGCTGACATTGGAGGAACTATCATTCTTGAGGGCACAAAATAAAATTGAATAGATCCTAATTCCTATTGAATATCTTCTATACGGGTGTCTACAAGAAGTTGAGTCTCACTTTTGGGCAAAAAGTGGAAGTGTTTTTCCTAATTTTCAAATTTTGTCTTAATTGATGTAAATATAAGGAACTTAAAGATTCAATATCAAAAAAACTTCAATAACAGAAAATGTTGTGCTTAGATTCTACTTTTCAAATATGTATTTTATTCCAATACCCATATGGTAGAAAATGGTTTTTAGTAGGCATGTGTAAAAACCACTTTTGAAAATGCTTGTTTCATGACAATACCATACATGTGTACGACCACCATATTTTGACCTAAATAAAAGTGTTTTTGTAAATCCTTTTAGAGAAAAATACCTAAGACACTATATATATATATATTCATTAAAAGATTTTATTATTATTAATGCTAAAGTCTATTTTAGAAACCTCTGGTGTATGATCACCATAAATTGACCAAAACTTATTATATTTTTATATTTTTTTAATCTTCAAGAGAATTATGAGTAGATTGATGTCATATAATTTTTTTATTATAAAAAGTGTAAAAATAAAAAGTTAATAAAAATTTGGACAAGCTTTCTATTTGAAGTTTATGTACCAGTTTGATTAATAAATAATGCAAAAATATTAAAATTAATAAAATCATCAAAAAACATACATTTTTGAATTCTAAACAGTAAGTAGTCCAATGGGTTTTCATTTTGTCAACAAAGTTGAATAGGAAGGCCTTTAAAAAATTATGGCAAGGCATAATTATAGGTTCTAATTGTTAGGAATAATAGTCCACAAGCACAACTGAGAGGGGGGTGAGTCAATTGTGAGACAAATTATTAAAATTTAAACTTTAAAAATCAAAACTTCAATTCAAATGATAACACAATAAATGCCAACACAATAACACAATCCTTGTTGTCGAGGAAACCATGTTAAAGGTAAAAGCCTAGTGGGAATTAGCACCCACAAATGATGTACTAAGAGTACAATATCCCTGTTAAAATATTTAGCCATGTTAGGAGCTTATTACAACATTACAATACATATTCCCTGTTAAAGGATGAACCCTATTAGGAGTCAAGTGTAACAGTGGGCTCACTACCTAGGCACACTTCCCCAAGAAGGTTAAAGCCACCCTCAAGGATTAACAATCCGAACAAGTATATATAAGAAATATACAATCCAGTGAACTGTTTGATAACAACTATCTTTTCTTGGTCAGTTCTAATGAAGTAGTATAATTACAAACTCTGCTCTACATACAACAACCAATCAAGCTTCGTAGCTTCCACACTTCTCTATCTTTCAATTACCTTCTCATCATTCCATTATCACATACTAATACATCTTTTCAAGAGAAAAGATCTCTCATATATATACCCTATTACAATAATTGATTAGGTCGGCCAATTAAGCATATACAAATAATTATTTAACCCCTTGCTAAGATACACAAGGTACCCAAAACATCAATTACAATACATCAGATATACTCCAAGATCCGTAATCCATGCCCACAATCCATAATACACACTACGTCTCAAAAGTCGACTCAAAATAGGTCTCCTCTAGAATACACGCCATAGCTAACATCACCAACAATCATACGACTAGCGATCAATAAAAAAAATTCCTCAATATACCTCGTCTCATTCCTTAAGCTCGCATAATCTGAATCATCATCGCTTGCAAGATATACCCAAAACACAAAGACTCACTCTGTCAAGCATCACTGTCACAGTCTAGAAACTAGTCTTCACTAAAAAAATTCTAACATCTCCAATATGAAATATTAAGCCAAGTGACCTTAGGAATAAGGTCATCACACATCCTTCTTCATATCCTTATCTTCTCTTGTTCTGATTCATCTATACAGTGTCCGTACACTTCTATCTGTCATCATACAATAGTAATAACTAGTATATTCACTCCACAAAAAAATATGTTGACATCAGTGACAAAACATGAATGCCAACAACATCAGTAGTACCCAATTCTGATATCATCCAACAATCTCCCCCTTTTTCATTGATGGTGACATATGGGAAAATCCATCAACCCAAAAGTACTCTCTCTCAATACAATCTTCTCAATATCCTTAACACAAATCTCCCTAAAAAAATAGGGATTTTCATATAGAATCTCTCCCCCTTTAGCAACAATGGAAAAGGGTGCCATAACTCTTCTTTAATCTTGTGTAAGGTGTAGCTTTTTCAAAACTTCATGTCAAATAGCTAGGTGCAAAAGTCACCCAAATGTGCTCTATAGTGTTCCTACGATCACTCCACCTGAGGAGTAGATCCATACATCAAGTCCAAAAAATGATATATCTCTAAAATCCACTAGACTAATGCATGCCTGCATCAATTAATTACCACTAGGAGGGGCTCTCACCCCAAGCATGCTTCTGAGATACTCAAAAGAATCTTTTGGCAAAGGTTTTGTAAATATATCTGCTATCTGTTCCTTTGTGCTAATATACAGGATAGTATAATCTCTTTCTCTGCTACCTTGTCCCTCAAGAAATGATACTTAATAGAAACATGTTTACTCTTTGAATGCATTACATGATTCTTTGACATATTCACTGTGCTAACTTGTTATCGAATTGGATAACCACTAGCTCTTCAAAAATTATTCCAATGTCCTTCAACATTTGTTTTTTTCAAACAACTTGTGTACAATTAATAACAACAAAAAAAACATACTTAGATTCAACAGTAGATTGAGAAATACAGGTCCTGCTTCTTACTTAACCATGAAACCAACCATTTTCCACGGAAAAATTCTCCACCACTTGTACTCTTTCTATCATCCATATTACCTGCCCCATCAACATCAGTATAAGCTTGTAAAATAAAGTCATTTGATTTTTCATACCATAATCCATATTCTATTGTTCCTTTCAAGTATCTGTAAATTATTTTCATAGTAGAAAGGTGTGTCTCTTTAGGATCTGCTTGATATCTTGCCAAAATTCCAACTGCATTGGAAATATCTGGTCCGGTGTGAGTTAGATATCGTAGACCACCAATCATTGATCTGTACTTTGTCTGTAAAACACTTTGAGTTTCATCATTACTAGTAAGTTTGTAACCAGTCACCATGGGTGTCCCAATAGTTTTACAATCTTCCTTTTCTTTAGAGAACTTTTTACTCATTTTATCATTGCCTCCAAAAATGATATCATCAACAAAAATTTCTATGATTAAGATTCCATCTTCACCAGTTCTTAAATATAAATTACTATTTGCATTACCTTATCTGAAAACAAGACGAAGAAGATACCTATCTAGTCTTGCATACCATGCTCTTAGTGCTTGTTTTAGTCCATACAATTCTTTCTTCAATTTAAAAACCATGTCTTCATCTTCTGTCAAAGGAAATCCATCAGGTTTATCTATGTATACTTCTTCTTCCATATATCCATTCAAGAATGCTGATTTCACATCCATCTGATATACTTTAAAGTATTTATGTGCAACATAAGCAAGAAATAATCTGATAACTTCCAACCTAGCAACAAGAGAAAATGTTTCTTCAAAGTCTATGCCTTCTTGTTGCAAGTAGCCTTTACAAACCAGTCTAGCCTTATTTCTTACCACTGTTCCTTCCTCATCCATTTTGTTTCTAAAAACCCATTTAGTTCCTATCACATTTTTGTTTTTAGGTCTTGGAACCAATTCCAAAGCATTATTTTTCTTTATCTGTTCTAGTTCTTCCTGCATAGCTTTAGTTCAAGATTCATCTCTACATGCTTCATAAGTAGTTTTCAGTTCAACTTGAGAAATTAAACAAATTTCATCTCTTACTTTAGATCTTGTCATCATTCCTTTACTTGCATTACCAATGATTTGATTTGCAGGGTGGTTCTTATTAACATACCTCAAAGTTTGAGGAGTCTTAGTAAGCTCAATTGATTCATCTTCAATCTCATCATCAACCTCCAAAAGTTCAACAGGTTAAGCAGTGACCTCTTTTATCTCTACAATCTGTCCATAGTCATACATTCTTTCCTGAATCTGAAACTTTTCATCTATCCTCACATTAGTGCTTTCAATCAACTTCCTCAATCTCAGATTGAAACATTTATATTCTTTTCTCTTAGTAGAATAACCAAGGAAGACACCTTCATTACTTCTAGCATCAAAATTCCCTATCTCATAATCTCTTTTGATATAGAATTTACTTCCAAATATTCTGAAATATTTTACAGTAGGAGTATGATCAAACCATAATTTATAAGGATTCTTACTTGTACCTTCTCTGATCTGAATTCTATTCAAGGTGTACATAGTAGTACCAACAACTTCTCTAGTCCAATGAACATGTGATACATTTCCTTCCATCAACATAGTCGAGACAACATCTAATATTGTTCTGTTTCTTCGCTTTGCTATTCCATTTTGTTGTGGTGTTCTAGGAACAAATGTTTGTCTGAATATTCCATGCTCTTCACAGTAGGTATTAAATCGATTTGAAGTAAACTCACCACCTCTATCTGATCTCAAACATTTTATCTTCAAACCAGATTCATTCTCAACTTTTTCTTTGAATATATTGAATTTGTCAAATGCCTCGAATTTCTCTCTTAAAAATATAACCCACATCATTCTAGAAAATTCATCAACAAAAAGTATAAAGTGCCTTTCACCATAATAAGATCTTGCTCTTGTAGGACCATACAGATCTGTATGTACCAGATCCAACTTCCCTTTTGCTGAAAAAGATTTTCTTTTAAAACTACTTCTAGTCTGCTTCCCCATAACACACTCTCTACACATAGTGTTAGATGGTTTCATAATCTTAGGTAGATCTCTTACTGCATTTGTCATACTTGCCTTTACAGTATTATCGAAGTTAACATGTAAAAATATTCTATGGCATAATCAACTGTCATCAACCTTCGCAATAAAACAAGAAGCTTCAGATGTATTCAATTCAAATACATTACCTCTACATTTAGTACCAGATGTGATCAAGTCTCCTGATTTACTTCTGATAGAACATTTCCCATAAATGAATTTCAATTGATAACCTCTGTCCACTAGCTATCCAACACTCAAAAGATTATTCTTAAGTCCATCAACAAGCATCACATTGTCAGTATTAGTTTTTCCATCTAGAGAAATAGATCCAAATCCAATGATAAGTTTAGGAGAAATGTCACCAAATCTAACAACTCCACCATCTTATCTTTTCAGACTAAAAAAATTATTTTTATCTCCAGTCATATAATGTGAAGAACCACTATCTATAACCAATTCAAATTTCTTTTCAACACAAGATACTAAGGCTTTTTATTCATGTATAGGTTCATCATTCTTAATAGAAATAAATCCAATTTCATCATAGTCTACATCATCATCAGAAACACCTTCACTAGCATAATAACATTCTTTGTCTTTTGAATACTTTGATTTGTAAAACTTAGGTTTATGTTTTGGAACCCTTGTAGGACATTGAGATTTAAAATGACCAATCTTTTTACATGAAAAATATTTCAAAGTTAACTTGCCTTCAAATTTACCCTTACCTCTCTTTTCTCTTCTAGAGACCAGGGCTACCACTTCATCTAGCTTTATTTATTCCTCATGTATCTGTTCCCATTCATCAACATAGTCTCCAAGTTCTTCTCTCAAGTTACTATTACTGGTGCTCGCAATTCCAGATAAGGTCTTTTTGTTTCTATGCATAGTCACCTTGAATGATGACTCAACTTTAGGTAAAGAATCTCCCAATTCTACGGCCTCAAAAGTAGTTAGCTTTCCAATCAACATTTCTCTATTGAAGTTCGGTGTCAAAGTTATAATCTCCTCTATAGCTTGTACTTTAGTTCTATATGCAGGTGTTAGAGATCTGAGAATCTTCATAATCACTTCTTCTTCTCTGTAAGTACCTCCAGAGTTCCTGATGCCAGTAAACGCTTCATTAATTATCTGTGCATATGCTCTAATGTTCTCACCATATTTCATTTTCAATGATTCCATCTTTGTCTTCCAATTTTGTAGCTTTGCCTATTTTGTAAACTTATCTCTTTCATACAGTGCTTCCAATCTTGTCCAAATTTCATGTGCACAATCTAAGTCTTTTACTTCTATGAATTTGCCTTTAGAAAGTGCACTAATTAGTGATTCCCTTGCGACCATATAAAATGAAAATAAATTCTCTTCATCTTCAGTAGCTTTATCCAATTCATCCCCAGTCTTTATCTTTTCTTTTATTTTTGTGATCATCCAGTAGTCGATTCCTAAACATAGAAAATGTGTTCTCATCTTGTTCTTCCAAGTTCTGTCAAAGTTTTCAAGATCAAATTTTAGACTATCCTTCCTATAGTAAGACATCTTTAGGATCGCCTCAATCTGTTAAGATTTTTCTCTAAGGACCAGTAGCTCTAATACCAATTGTTAGGAATAACAATCCACAAGCACAACTGAGAGGGGAGTGAATCAGTTGTGCAAAAAATTATTAAAATTTAAACTTTATAAACCAAAACTTCAATTCAAATGATAAAATAGTAAATGCCAACACAATTACACAATCCTTGTTGTTGAGGAAACCCTGTTAAAGGTAAAACCTCAATGAGAATTAGCACCCACAAATGATGTACTGAGATTATAGTATCCCTGTTAAAAGATTTAGCCCTGTTAGGAGCTTATTACAACATTACAGTACATAGTCCCTATTAAAGGATAGACCCTATTAGGAGTCAAGAGTAACAGTGGTCTCGCTGCCCAGACACATTGCCCAAAGAAGGTTAAAGCCACCCTCAAGGATTAACAATCCGAACAAGTGTATATAAGAAATATACAATCCAATGAACTGTCTGATAGCAACGGTCTTTGCTTGGTCAGTTCCAATGAAGTAATATAATAAAAAATTGTGCTCTACATCTAGAATCCAATCAAGCTTCACAACTTCCACAATTATTTGTCTTTCGATTACCTTCTCATCATTTCATTATCACATACTACTACATATTTTCAAGAGAAAAGATCTTTCATATATACCCTATTACAATAATTTATTAGGTCGGCCAATCAAGCTTTCCCAATATACAAATAATTATTTATCCCCTTTCTAAGACACACAAGGTACCTAAAACATCAATTATAATACATCAAATATACTCCAAGATCTGTAATCCATGCTCAGAATCCACAATACATGCTACATCTATGAAGTCGGCCCCAAATAGGTCTCCTCCAGAATACATGCCACAACTGAAATAACCAACAATAATATGAATAGTGATCAATAAAAAACATTACTCAATATGCCTTCTTTTATATCTTAAGCTCGCATAGCCTGAATCATCATCGCCTATACAAGATATACCCAAAACACATAAACTCTTTTTGTCAAGCATCACTGTCACAGTCCAGAAACTATTCTTCACTAAAACATCTGTAACATTTACAATATGAAATATTAAGCCAAGAGACCTTAGGAATAAGGTCATCACACATTGTTCTTCATATCCTTATCTTCATTCATTCTGATTCATTCGTATAGTGTCTGTACACTTCTGTCAGTCATCATACAATAGTAGTAACCAATCTGTTCACTCCACAGAAACATATGTTGACATTAGTGACAAAACATGAATGCCAACAACATCAGTAGTACCCAATTCTGATATTATCCAACACTAATGCCTTAGCCATTAATTTTTAGATCAAAGGCATAGGCTTGCTCCCACCAAGCCTATCTAGACCCAAAATCCAATGCAAAGGCTAGATGGTGAATTCCACTTTTAAATAATATGTACCTATTAAAAAATGCATACCCCTTACATAAATATAATAAGTTTGTATGTAAAAAGGATTTTGTAGACATAGTTTGAAAAAAAATACTTTTACAAAATGCTTAGGTGTTTAAAAAAAGTGCATACCTATTTTAAAAGGTGTACGCATTTTGCGCAAGCGCTAAAATGTGTACACTTTTTTTGAATTTTTGGATCGAGTGCCCAAACTTAAAATGAGTATCTATTTTTTTTCAAAATGAATACATGGTTCTAGCAGGATTCCTAGGGTCAGGAAAAATTCCTCCGAATTGGAACCCAACTTCTTGTACATACCTATATGTATTATTTCAATGAGAACTTTCGCTTTGTTTTCTTCAAATTTTTTCCTCTTAACATTTTGGATCTCCACTTCTACAACATCTTGAGATTCTTCTCTAGGCTCCTAACTTCTATCTCTAAGATATGGATTTAGTAGTACACTAGGGATTTATATTCAAATTATAGGCCTTCTTCCTCTGGAGCCATCACTTGATTTGCACTCTCCAATATTTTCCTTATCCTTGTAGCTATGTCCATTTTCTCTATAAAGAGGCCTAGAAGACTACAATCCTTTATCATCTTCTCCTTCTCTACTTTGATGTAATTCTTACCCACTTGTTTCTTTTCTTTTTTATCTATTTAAATTATAAGGTATTTCTTATCACATCCTCATCAAAATACATCTCATGGGAAAATATAATTATTTTTACAACATAATGTTATTAGGGGTCATGCCCTTATAACATTTAAATATATAATGTTCTAATATAAGGCTATAAAACCTTATATATTATAAGCTTAATAAGCATATCTCATTTGAAACAATTATAATGTAATAACCGTTAGATTATTAATTATTTATGAGGAGAGTTATTAAAAAGTTTTGACTAGTGAAGTCACTATTCCTACTTTATTTAAGGAGGTTCTCTCTCATTTGAGAGACAAGTAAATTTGAAGAATTTATAACCAGTTATATCACTTTGCATAGAAAGTATTATGGGCGATGTGAAAGTAATGAGAAGTATCTCCAGGTTCTAGTCTATTTTATGATAGACTACATTTGTAAGTGTTTTAATAAAATGATGCTTTATGGAGTTCTTTACCTACAAGAATTTTCTCTAGTATATCTTGTGTAATGTGTACATTTATGCATGTATGATTCTCATCTTATTTTTTTTATATCCTATTTTTAATGATCAGTATCCTGAGATCTTAATTTCTAACATGGTATTCGAGCCTATTAGGCTACACTAATCATTTTTTCTAAATTACACTAGAAGAAATGTTAAAATTGATGGAAAAATTCTTTATTCTTAATCAACAAATGTGCAAAACCATTTCTATAATATATCTCGTTGATGACATGTAACTGATTAAATGGTTGACTATATTAAGTTGAAGATGATGCAAGACATTAAATCAGTTAATGGTCTATATTGTCATTGATGTCAACTTGATATCATCTGTATGGTCATGTACATAATGCCAAAGAATTCAGAGAACCAATGGAATATAGGTTATGCTTTCAACAATGCATAAAAGTCAAGTATTCACCAAGTGATAGAATACACCGGCGGAGTGCACACCATCGGTAAAGATAGAGATAAAAGTCACAGTAATGCCTGATGAGAAGAAGACATTATTGCTCGACTAAGAAGAATCAAAGGATGCCTGATGAGCTAAACATAGTGTTTCCCGACGAGCAAGATCCAATGATGCCCGACGGATGGAGATCCCGAAGCTAACTGAAGTGACACCGACGGAACTGGTAGTTGTCACCGGCGATGAACTGCAGATTTGACCGACAGAACAGAGAGATCAGAAAATGAAAAAATATCTAGCTAGCAGAGCTAAAGGATAGACTTAACTGGTTGTTTTATTTGTTTTATTCAACCACAGTTAATTAAGTGATTTAAAGATGATTTACACAGTTGCCAAGAAGATAACTACGAGATAAATCAGGAGTTAAAGCCGTAAATCAATTTGGCTGGATTGTTTTTCACGCCAAGAATCAAGAACCAAGAATTAAGGAATATCATGTCTAATTAAGAGACAAGCATAATTTATTCTCCGGAGTGGTGACGTGGTCGATAAGCAATCAGATACACGAGGGAGTGAACTGATAGAAGATGCTGAAGAGAAACTAATGAAGGATTAACTTCATGCAGTCCTGATCAATCAAGTTGAGGGAGAGCTAAAGAATTTTGTAGACACCAACGGATAGAGAAACACAACATCATAGAGCAGAAAGAGATGAGTACAAAGGAAATGTATTGATACATTGATCAAAAAGATATTGTAAGTAAATAGATCTGAAAATTTGCAATTAAGTTGCATTAGAAACATGTCATTTTGTTTCAGTTTAACCATTGAAGCATTAAGTCTCTTAACAGAGCAGGACTTAACAGTCTTTTGTAATTGAGGTATATCCTAACAGATTACCAGAAG
>MU225724.1:1979919-2002102 GCA_018584345.1 Thuja plicata
TTAATAAATATATATAGTAGCATCATCTACTTTTGCCTTAAAAAAATTAAATTAATAAATTTGAAAGAAATCATTACGATGATAATATTCCACTTTTAAATTAGATTCCATAACTCGATTTGAATTTGTCTTAATCATCTTTCTTTAAAATACTTAACAATAAACAATATACAAATAGTCTTCTAAATGTCATAATGATCTTTTAAATAAAATGTCTAGTGTTTAATTAAAAAATCCAAATCAAATTCCAACTCGCTATTTCTAAATCAAATATATTTAAGTATAATAATTTATCCATAAGGTTTCTTACCCATACTGTCTAGTCAAATTAATTAAAATATTAATCTACTCACGAAAATGGGTTAAGTTCATTCCATAGATCCATTTAAAATTACTTGGTAATCTAAATTAAACTTATTTAAATTAAAATATTCTACGTTATAAAGATTAATATTTAAAACATTAAATAAATTAAATAATACAAGTTACTACATTTCATTTAATTAAATCCAATATTAAATTTAAAGCTCATTTCACTTCAATCACAATTTATAATAAAGTTCAAATGTGAAGAAAATTTTTAATATTTAAAGAGTTAAATAAATCTCCCTTTTAAAAGTAGATTTAAAACCTACCTCCAAAGGGAAAACATTATTTAAATCACAAAGTCAACTCCTTAATGCTCAACCCTAACCCTAATTTTGAAATTAGGGTTAAGGGCATTTTACAAACCAAAGAAATGAAGACATTCTTCAATCTTTTACTTTTTCCTCTCTCATTTACCCTTCTAAACACTAGTCCTTAAATTTTTTTTTTGTTCTCAAAGCTTGTTGGATTGCAGGTGTGGAGATGAAAATGGCTGAATATATGTATATATATACAAAAATATATAAACATATATACATCAACATGTATATATATTTATATATTCCTGTATGTATAAAATATATATATTTTATTATTTCTTATTTTGATGCAGGGCTACAAAACCTCCAAGGGGATGATAATCATTTTAATAATATATGTTTCTTTAGAAATAAATGATGAACTATAACTGATTGAATGTTTGAAGATGACAAAGTTGATGATCTCCGAGCTGTAGAATGTAAATGAAAGACATTAAATTAGTTAATGTATTGTATTTTCATTGATGTCAATTTGATATGGTATGATTGCTCATACACATATTGTCACAACACTTAAAGATCTGAAGAGACAAAGTTTTTATCGTCAGTAATCATGTACATCGAGTGACAGTAAACCCCGACGGACAATGAACCCCAAGCACAAAAGTTCACAGTGTTAAGTGACAAATAGTGTTACCCAAGAAAATGATACCCGAGCAAGCATTACCAAGTTAACTGCAGTTGTCACCGAACAGAACTAAAGTTGATGCCCAAGCTATCTACAGTAGTCACCGAGCACAAATGAAGTGTTGACCGACGAGAACTGAAGTTAGAAAATGACAAAACAACTTAGATGGTAGGGGCTATATTCAGAGTTAATTGATTGTTTACTTTGTTTTCTTCGATCAGTTAAAAGCTAAAGATAAGAAGGAGATTTAAAGCATGTTTTATTCCAGAAAAAAGGAGAGATTTACAGAATAAAACTAAAGAAAGTATGGTGAGATTTACGGATCAAGAAGTGATCAACAAAGAAAATAAGAAGGACGAGAAATGGTGAAATCATGTCTATATAAAGAGACAAGTAATTCATAATGAAAAGAGGAATGCTAAAGAGAATTCTGGTGAAGATAAGAAGTCTTCATACAGATCCGATCATACAGGCTGAACGACAGAGCCAAGAATTCTGTAGACACTGAGCAACAGAGAAGAAACAACATTCACCGAGCAGAAAGAAGTGGAGCAAAGTAATTGAAGAGAACATTGATCAGAGAGGTATTATGGATTTACAATAGATCTAAAAATCTGCAATTCAAAGTTGTATTAATGAACATATCATTTATTGTTTTAGTTTAACCATTGGATTAGAAAATCTCTTAACCGAGTGAGATTTAACCATCCTTAATATATTGAAATACATCCCAAGGAGTATCAAAAGGTTTTCATGTTGACAACATAGTGTATGCTAGGTCAAGTGATAAATTGTTAGTTTTAAATCCTCTAACAAGGTTGCACTTAACAATGTGTTTGTTACCTTTAACAAGGTTGGCTCTTCACAAATTTCACTTCAGAAGAGTGAAAATTTTGGGTTACCGGTCCCAAGTGGTTTTTCCCTTAACAGGGTTTCCACATTAAAAATACATGTGTCAAATGTGTATATGGTTCATTGCTTTGAGGTTTTTCTTTACACATTACTAAAACATGATTGATCGGTAAACACTAAGTTATTTACTGATATTCGGTAAAGGTTAAGAAAAGATAAACTTCTATTTGGTAAAGCTTAAGAAAAGGATAAATAGTATATTCACCTAGCAGTATATATATGTTAGATTCACACAAGGCATACATCTTGTAGGACTGAAGATAACTAGAGGTTTTATATTTGTGGTATAAAGTTTTGGTTGAATTATTGGATAAATTATTGAGGCCACTCATTCACCCCCCCTCTTAGTTATTCTAACAATTGGTATCATATCTTGTGTGCTTGGAAGAGAGTTTTAAGTCTCAAGCTATAGATCACAAGATGAGAAAAATGGATGTGCCTAAGTTGAACAAGGACAACTTTGCATCATGGAAAAGTAGAATAAGACTAATCCACCTATCAGGTATTGGAAATGATGTCACACAGTACCTGGATACTAAATTATTTTTACCTACCGGACCTCTAACAGTTAATCAATTGAGAGAGAAGCATGAACAAAATTCTATGATGATAGAACTTGCTTCCTCACTCTCCGATGCTGAATTTGAAGATGTCAAATCATGCACTGCTGTAAAGCAAATGTAGGACAAACTCAAGCTAGTACAAGGAGGAGATAAAAATGTGCTGAGAGCTAAGGCTGAAAGCCTAAGAGGAAAGTTTGATGACCTAAGAATGAAAAAAGGAGAAAACATCACTGAGTATAGTAGCAAAATTAAAGAGGTTGTTAACGCTATCCGAGGAGTAGGAGGTGTACTTGAAGAAAAAATAGTGGTAAGTAAAATTCTTGGAACCTTACTGCATGTTTATGCTATTATAGTATCTACAATACAAGAAATGAGAGCAATAGAAAATACCAATGTTTCTCTAGATAGTTTGATTGGTAGACTTATTTCATTTGAGATGAATAACTTTGAAAATAATGTCTTACCAACTATTGAGTCTGCATTCAAATCTTCTTTGAAAATAAGTAAATCAAGTCATAAACACACTATGAGAAATGATAGTGAAAGTGATAGTGATAGTGATGAACAAGAACTTGATGAAATTGAAGCACTAATGGCTAGAAGATTGCAAAGAGGCAAAGTTAGATACAAAGGTAAATTACCATTGGTATGTTTTAATTGCAAAGAGATTGGACACTTTGCTACTAGATGTCCTAACAAGAGAAAAGAAGACAGAAACAATGAGAGATCTTATGAAAATAATTTTGATAGAGGTGATGACCGATATTACTGAAGCAACCGAAAATCTGACAGAAGAGATAACTAAGACTGTAAGGACAAAGGAAAGAAGGCTTGTTACTTGGCTGAGAACAAAGCTGAAAATACTGACACCAAATCTGATGAAGATATTGAGGTGGTATTTGTTGCTATGAAGTGTGATTCTGATGAAGAAGAAAGATATGTTGAAACTACACTCATATCTAAGGTTAGTAAAAGTGATGTCTGGATTATTGATAGTGGCTGTACTCACCACATGAATGGAGATAAGGAAAAGTTTGAAACTTTTGAATATTATAATGGTGGATCAGTAAGAATGGGCAATGACTCACCTTGTCCAGTTGAAGGTAAAGGAACAATTATGTTGAATAATATGATCAGATGTGAAAATGCATATTGGGTTAAAGGACTTAACTATAATCTATTGAGTGTTTCACAGCTGAATAAAACAGGAAACTGAGTTGCATTTGAGAACAAAAAGACAAAGATATTTAATGAATCAAGAAGGTTGATCGATACTGGTGAACAAACAAAAGGTAACCTATTCTATCTTGATGATATTAAGACCCTTGTTTATTGGATAAAAATGAAGACATTTGGTTGTGGCATAAAAGGTTATGTCATGTGAATTTTGACAACATGGCTAGGATAAGCAATAAAAGGAAAGTAAGAGGCTTACCGAGCATGTCAAAGCCCAACCATGTCATGTGTAAGAATTAGATCAAAAAGGTAAAATGACAAAGTTTAGTTTCAAGATAAAAACCTACACATCTAATTCTATTCTAGAGCTAGTCCATACTGTCTTATGTGGACCAATGAGAACAAAGAGCTATTATGGTGATAGATACTTCATTCTATTTGTTGATGATTATTCTAGAATGATGATTGTTATGTTGTTAAAAGAGAAATCAAAAGAATTTAAGATGTTTAAATGGTATTAAGCTATAGTTGAAAAACAAAGTGGAAAGGAACTAAAATGTCTAAGATCAGATAGAGGAGGAGAATTTATTTATGATGAATTCACTAAATTTTGTAATGAGCATGGAATTCAAAGACAAGTTTCTGCATTGAGAACACCACAATAAAATGGGATTGGTAAAAGGAGAAACAAATCAATTGTTGATTGTGCCAGAACATTGATGATTGAAAAAGACATCACTCAAACATTCTGGAGAGAAGTTGTCAGTACTGCTTTCTACACATTAAATCAAGTTCAATTAAAGAAAGACACCAATAAGACACCTTATGAGCTATGGTATAGATACACACCTAATGTAAGTTACTTTAGAATTTTTGGAAGTCAATGTTATATTTTCAAAGATGATAGAAATGGAAAGATTGACTCCAAAGGTGATGAAGGATTATTTATAGGTTATTCTACCAAAAGAAAGGCTTATAAATGTCTTAATAAATCCTCTAACAAAATCATTGAAAGTGCAAATGTCAAAGTGGATAAATTTTCTATGAAAAATGACGAGGAAAGTAGAAAAGAACTGGAAGATTACAATAGATTTGTCTACAGTGAAGAACCTAACACTCTACTTGAGCAACATTTTATTGCTACCGAGCGATAGAACAATGAACCCTAGCATCAGGCTGCAAACAATGAAAATCAGGAAATTGCTCACAATGATGTACCGAGCGATGAAGCTCAAAATGAAGTTCAAGATAATGATCAGAATGATGAACAAAGATCTGAATCGGTACTTTCCAAGTATGTTAGAAGACACCATCCACAGAACTAGATCATAGGAGACAAAAAGGATGGAATGAGAGCAAGAAGTAAGTCACTGAACACTAGATGTTTGATTTGTGATTTTGAGCCTAAATCTGTTAATACTGCACTTGAGAATCAAGAATGGGTTAGTGAAATGAATTGAACAGATTGAAAATAAAAAAACATGGACATTAGTATCTAGACTAGATGGCAATAATTTGTCATTGGTACCAAATGGATATTCAAAAATAAGTTGAATGAGAATGGAGAAGTCACAAGGAACAAAGCAAGATTACTATGCAAAGGGTATGCACAAGAAGAATATATTGACTATGGAGAAACCTTAGCACCCATTTCTAGACTAGGAGTCATAATCCTACTTTCTTATGTTGCATTCAAAGGATTCAAGGTATACCAAATGGATGTCAAATCTGCATTCCTAAATGGAATACTAGAAGAAGTATACATTGAACAACCAGAAGGGTTTGTTGATCCTAACAATAGAAATATGGTTTGTAGACTACACAAATCCTTGTATGGATTGAAACAAGCACCGGGAGCATGGTATGAAAGAATTTACTCTTATCTCATTAGTATTGGATTTGTAAGAACAAGTGATAACATTAATCTGTAAAAAAAAGAAGATATTGATGATAACATTCTGATTGCTGAAATATTTGTTGATGATATCATACTTGGAGGTTATGATATGTTATGCAAATCATTTGGTGATGAAATGAGAAAAGAGTTTGAGATGTCAATGTTTGGGGAGATCAAAATTTTTCTTGGTCTATAGATTATTCAATAGGATGAAGGCATATACATCACACAATCCAAATAAATCAAGGAAGTTCTCAAGAAATTCAAGATGGAGGACTCCAAGCTAGTTGGAACACTGATGGAAACCATATGCAAACTGACAAATGAAGACAAGTCAACTGAGGTAAATCAGACCCTATATAGATCTATGATTGGCAAACTCATGTATATTGTACATACTAGACTAGATATAGCACATGCAGTTGGAATAGTTGCAAGATTATATTCTAATCCCAAAGAATCACACATGAGTGCCGTCAAAAGAATTCTGAGATATCTAAAGAATACCGAAGACTATGGTCTATGGTATAATAAAGAAGGCAAATTTGAGCTTCAAGTATATGTAGATGCTGATTGGGATGGAAACATAGATGATAAAAAGAGCACAATAGGAGGATCATTCTTTATGGGTGACAAACTTGTCACATGGATAAGTAAAAAGCAAGGATGCATCTCATAATAAACTGCAGAAGCAGAATATGTGGCTGCTACTGCAAATTTCTCCAACATTGCATGGATCAAGCAATTGTTGAAAGGTATGGATATGGAAATCATTGATTCAGTGATTATCTATTGTGATAATACAAGTGCAATAAAAATCTTAGAGTAGAGTGCGAAAAAGAGATGGTGGATAGATGACAACCAATGATCAAATTGGTGAGACTTGGGCACTATAACCCCACTAGTCCCTAAGGTACCAAAGTAGTCCAAACTAACCCAAGTGACTCCAACACCCTCCAAAAGACTATAGTGAGTGTAAATGGTACAAAAAAGATGGATTAGACCAGAATTAATCAATTTTGGACTTCTCCCCAAACCCCAAGAGCCAAAACACAAAAACTGTCCTCAAGGCCTAATTGATTTCCTTGTAGGTCAACGACATAAATGGAACATTTCCACACAACTTACCCAAAACACCAAGAGATTAAATTGAATTTTTAGACACCCTTTATCCCATAAAACAACATATCGAAAGGATGGGGTAGGTTGTTTTGGACCATACCCTACTGTTACAACTCCGAGACCTGAAAAATGCATGAAACTTGGCATTTTTACAAAGGACCTATGTCATAATCTTATACCCAAGATGAAAAATATTGGAAAATGGCTAATTATGTCCTAAAACATAAAAAATCTAAAGGAATTAGGCCTAGACCTCTTGGAACACCCAAAGCCCCAAATTAGGCCTTCAAACCCCTTAAAACTAGGGCTTCTTCAATCAGGACACTCCGAGCACTTTCTCCTTCAACTGATGGACCAAACACCATCCCCTAATCATGCCAAGATGGATTCCATCAGAATTTACTTCCCTCCTTAAGGTTTAATGACTACTTCTATAGCCATGGAGCTATATTAATCCTCTTTAACCATACAACAGTCATACTTCGGTGATCACCTGCAACATATAATGATTATTCTTGAATACTTAGTGTTAGTTGAATATAATACATATGTATGATTCATACCTAAGTCACAGTTATTACAAAAAGGGGATGAATCTCAATCCATTCTCCTAAAACAATCCAAAACTATACTTTGTTATAGTACAGTCAAACCCTTAAATGAAAAATCAATATAAATGGATTGAATATGAATCTACAGAGGTCCTAAAACACACACTAATGTATATTCAATGAATTAGACTCATTGACACATTCAAAAATAAGAAATTTGCAAGAAACTACCACTTTTATTGTTCAAATTTGTCCAGTCCGTACAATCTTTTTTTTGATCGGTAACAATGATTTTATTAAGTAAAAGAGGATTACATTATGAGTATATCAGCTATGTTATATTTTCTTTACAATGGATCATAGAAATATCTACACAAATTATCAAGCACACCTATCTACTAATCCGCTGGCCAACTGAATACATATAAGAGAAAGCACGCTGCATCGGGAACCAAAAAATATCCTTGAAGCTAACGAAGAAACCAAAACATCACATCGTAGAAAAGTCATTAATTAGTTATTTCAGCATTCAAGCCACCTTGATGTAGGCACAGACCCAAGCTTGGCTTCGACAATATATAAATATCATTCTAATTGTCATAATCCTACCACTGAAAAAAAACATTCCCCAAAACGCAAAAATTTTCATCTTCAAAACCCTCTATCATCAGAGGTCTTACAAAATGCCATTCATCATCTTAGTCAAATGGTAGGAGAAACAAGGGCCCAAAAACAAAACAAGAAAATTACCATCTTCAAAACTAGATGCTCATCTATCTTCAGAGCACAGCCGTCCTTGTCTTGACCTCTTACGACGTGACACCATGGAAGGTAATAGACTCCGCTCCGTGATCTTCTCTGCTTCATGTTCTTCAACTATTTCCTTCATCTTCCACCAAGATCAAGCCTGGTATGCCCTAAAATTTCCTTTGTCCACTTTACCCCACCACCGGATAAAAGGCATGAAACCATAAATCCGAGCCTCATTTTCATCTTCAAAACATTCTGTGATATTTGACCCAATGCTGGGGACCACCCACTCTAGAATGGAGTCTATTTCATAGAGTAGGTCTTGATTGAACAAACAACAGACCAGCCATTTCACTTCCATATAATCTCTCCCAACTTGTAGCCCCCAAGCCATTACCATTGATATAATATCAAGGTAGATTCTCCACTTCTTCTTCCTATTCATAAAGAAGGGCCCTAAAACATCCCCAACAGCCCGAGCAACCTTATCCTACTTTATTTCCACCAAGCCTCATAGTCGTGCCATCAAAACTGGGCCTTTGAAGGCTTTCTGCTGCTTAAAAGTGTCCATAGAAAATGTAGCTTCCATATTTCCACTTTGTTCTAAATCTCCACTGTTCCTCACAAGAAGTGAAAACAAAGTCTTACAAAAACCACCTCTGAATTCCAAACCAAGCCTTCTAAACTTTCAACTGCATAGAAAAGAGAGCCAAAAGGGTTCCTTTATAGCCATTGGCCTTACACTTAATAAATGAGACTTCTTGCATTAATGGTCAGACATCACCTTTCGCATGAGCCAAGAGGCTGCCAACTTGAAACCACGCGGGAAGCTAAATAGGAAGTAAAAAATTAAAATACTTTAAGACTACCAGTGGCTGTGCATAGAATTAAAGAGGCCGATTAGAGATTGCAAACAAAGTCCACAGCTTGCAACATGTTAAAATTGTCCCACACAATCTCAAATAATTTTAAGGGAAACATCCCACTTGGATAAAATGTCTGCTTCACAATTCCCTTCTCGTCGAATATGACTAATTTTAAAGGCCTCAAATTTGGAAAGAAGATCTTGCACAATGTGAATGTAGCTTTGAAGATGCCAAGCTTGTGTATACCCTTTTTGAATAGCCTGAATAATAATCTGAGAGTCTCCTTCCAAATAAATTTTATGACAGTCTATCTTTAAACAAAGATTCAAGGCCAAAATAGCCGCTTTAACCTCTACCACATTATCGGTTCCCTCTTCTAGTTTTTGGGCTCCATATGCATGAATATTACTAGTCCAGTCTCAAATAATCACACCTATACCATAGGGGCCAGGATTCCCTCTGGAAGTGCAATCAAAGTTAACTTTCATCTAGCCCCATTCAGGGGTTTCCCACTTGATCTTCTCTCTGCCTGACTTATGTTTCCCAGACATGAGACCAACATTCCTAAATCGAATGCGTGTAGATGACCATTCTCTTTGGATTCTTCTATCTGCTAAAGTAAAAGGAGTAGAAGATGTCTTAAGTAGAAAATTTGAGGCACCTAGCACCTCCTCAATAGAAGAATTAATTCTGAACATAACCCTTTCTAAGGATTCCACCTTTTCCTCAAAAATCCCGCGGTTTCATTCCTTCCAAATCTCCCAAACCACAATAGAAGGACAAATTTTCCATACCTTAGACAAGACAAATTTTGGTTTTTCCCAAGGCCAACTACAAAAAAGCTCCTTGATCAAATTCTTTAGGGGCCCTGACAAATCCAACTTTCTCTTTATCATATCCCAGCAAGCATTAGCAAATTTACATTGAACCAAAAGATGATCAACATCCTCATTTGCTTACCCACAAAGGACACATTTTGTAGGGCCAATGAAACCATACTTTTTCCTCCTTTCACCTATCAGGATGTGGCCCCTCATAGCCAACCAAGAAAAGGATCTAGTCTTAGGGAGACAATCCTTCCCCCAACATAATTTAGTAGGCCACTCCCCTTATTGATTTGGGTTATCCAAAATTTTATACCCAAGTTTGACTGAATATTGACCACTCTTTGAAGCACACCAAATCAAAGAGTCAGCATTGTCAGTAACTATAACCTCTCTTTTCTCAAAAACCATCCATAGGAGAGAAAACTGATGGCCATTGAGGCCCAATTGAATTCCATCCTTCTATGCCCACTGAGATCCTAAAGAGTGTGGTCTCTTTTCAACATAGTCCACCAATTTTTCACCCCAAGAAGCCATGCAAATGTTCATCACCTCATGGAGAGAGGCATCATCACTCAGGGCTAGGTATCCATTCCAATAATCCTTCTAGAACAAAGTTAATCTCCCATCACCAACCTGCCAAGATAAGTGATTAGTAATAACCTGTCTACAATCTAGGATGAAATTCCAAATAGCCGAGACTATAGGGGGGTTCCTAATAGTGAGAATTATATTTGGATCCATCGAATCAAGATATTTTTCTTTAAGTATTTTAGCCCACAACATATCCAGATTAGCATAAATGCTCCAAACCAGCTTAGCACCAAGAGAAAGATTCATAAGATTCCAGTTTTTAATACTAGCACCCCCAGAAACTTCAGGTTTACAAATATGATTCCAGGCAAGAAGTGGGATTTTATCATCATTACTTGAACCATTCTAGAAGAATTTCCTCATGCTCTATTCTAGATAGGAAATCACCTTTTTAGGTAACTTGAGACAAGTCATAGAGAACATAGGAATAGCAGAGACCACCTATTGTAACATTAAAATACGCCCAGCAGAAGAGAGGCATTTACTCTTCCAACCATCTAAGCATTTTAAACAGATTTTTGTAAGGTTTTTCCATAGATGTGACTTGTAAGCCCCGCAAAATAAGGGAATTCCAAGATACTTACCCAAAATTTTTCCCATTTGCATACCAAGGATCCCACAAATCTATCTCTACTTTCCTTGACTGGTGTTCAAAAAGAAAACCTCAGATTTGTTCCAATTAACATTCTGACCTGAAACAACACTGTATGAATCAATAGTATTTTTGATAATCCTCACTTCCCTTAAAGAAGCATCCCCCATTAAGTAGGTGTCATCCAAAAATTGTAAGTGGGATATAGGATCCACCCCATCTGCCAGTTTAATACCCTTCCATTGGCCTGAACTACATTTGCTAGAGATAAGTCTCCCCGAAACTTCAGCCAAAATAATAAACAGAAAAGGGGAGATTGGATCACCTTGGTGTATCCCTGTATTGGTTTCAAAAAAAAATTAGGGGATACCATTCACCAAAATAGATATTCTAGGAGTATTAATACAACTGCCCACCCATTTGAGCCAAATGTCACAAAAACCAAACTTTTTCAAAACATTTATCAGAAAGACTCTATGGACATTATCATAACCTTTGTGAATATCCAGCTTGATCATCATCTTCTCTACTCATTCTATTCTAACTATGTGTATTGCTTCATGGGCAGCCACAACCCCCTCATAAATAGATCTATTGGCCATGAAGCCACTCTATTCGTGGGAAATAACAGAGGGGAGAACCAACTTTAGGCGATTAGCCATAACCTTAGAGATGACCTTATAAATAGTATTGCATAGAGCTATCATTTGAAAGTCATCAAAGGAAACTCTCTCATATTTTTTTGGAATTAAGGAAATGAAAGAATTGTTGAAATCTTTCAAAATAAAGCCTTCAGCCCGGGACCCTTCCACCACTTCCCACATCTCCTCACCTACTATCGCCCAGGATTTTTGAAAGAAGATGGCCAAAAAACTATCAGAGCCCAAGGATTTATCCCCACCCAAATTAAAGAGGGAAACCTTCACCTCTAATAAAGAGATTGGTTTGCTAAGGGCCGAATTTTGCATATCAGAGATACATCTCGGGATAAGATCAAGGATATCAGAATCAACATTTGGAAGAGGAGTAGGAGCAAAAAAAATATTCTGAAAGTAGTTAACTGCCTCACTATTAATATCTACTGGCTCAAAAAGGGCCCTACCATTCCCATCTTTAATTGAGAAGATTTTTTTCTAAGATCTTTTAAACTTAGCAGTATTATGAAAAAACCTAGTGTTACGATTGCCCTCTTTAAGCCATGTTTCCCTTGATTTCTGCCGCCAAAAAATTTCTTCCTTTGCCAAAACTTCGTTGTATTTTTTGGAGAGGCTCACCTCCTCCAAATAGTCCTCCTCTCTCATACCATAAGCTATCACCTTTGAGTTTAAACCTTCTAAGTCTATTTTAATAGCTATTTTTTCCACAAAAATATTCCTAAATTCCTCCCTATTCCAAATCTTAAGTTGTTCTTTGAGGAACTGTAGTTTTTCAAAGAAAAGGAAATCCTTATTACCTTCTATTTTTAGTGTTTTTCTCCACCACAGATTCACCTTATCCATGAAATTATCAGCCCGAAGCCACATTGCTTCAAACTTGAAGGGGGTACAGATAGGGGTTGCATCCTCTTGAATCTTTAAACAAATAGGATAATGGTCTAACCTCGTCAGCGGCATGATCTCTGCATTATAGATCCAATTCACTTCATCCCATTTTCCAGCCAATAAGAACCTATCCAACTTCTCTGCAATGTTTAAGAAGCCACTTCTATGGTTTTTCCAAGTAAATTTTCCATTACTTGAGTTAGCTTCTAAAAGACCATTGGAATTTATGAAATCATCAAAATCTTTTTGACTCTGCCCAGCCCATCCTGCACCACCTTTTTTCTCCGAAGGGCACCTTATTACATTAAATTCACTACCTAGGATTGAGAGCCCCCCATCTTGGGTATTTACAAAGACTGATAAATCTCTCCATAATTGTGATTTAAGGGTAGGACTATTTGGTCCTTAAATATTGAATGCTGAAAATTTAGCCAAAAGCTGTTTAGAGCTTATCTCAATGCTTCCAGAAATGCCCTTTATCCACTATTTTGACATCGACTATACTAGAGTTCCATAAAAATACAAGACCCCCAGAAGCACCATCTGCTCCACTCAAGGGGCCACTCCACCGAGAAAAACAAAGTCACTACCTTTAGTCTTAGTTTCCTGTAAGAATACAATGTCAGGCCTCACCTGATCAAGACAATGCTTGATCAGATGAATCTTGTTAGGGGCATTGCAGCCCCTGACATCCATGAGAGGATCATCATAGCTGCCAAGAAAAGGCATAGCCTTTTCCCGACCTCAAAATTTTTTCTTGATTAGAAGCACTCCCCGCAAGTTCCAGAAGAAACTTATTAGATTTCTGCCCTCTCTTGCTCTTTTCCCCTAACTTGGGCTTAGCTAAACCAGACAGTGTTTGTTCCACCCACCTTTGGTCCAATATAGCTGGTGAGTATGACAACCCTTGTTCATCACACATGCCTTCCTCATCCTAGGACTCAAAGTCTGAGCCCAAAGCCACAAGATCCCCACCACTGTCTCTCACAACTTCAAAGGAGCTATCAAGATTTCTTATTGGGGAAATTTCAATGTCTTTAAAGAGTGGCTCCTCATCATTGTTACTTCTGATATGGTCTGGAGATAGATGCATACCATACCCATAGGGACAATTGACATCATCTAAGGGTTTCTGTCCCCTATTCAGCCCCTCCAAACCTACATTATCATTGTCATCAGGCTTGTATTCTTGCACAGAGTCAGGGATAACAACATCCACCTCAGTGGGCTATTCTTGATAGACTTCAATGTATGGATCAGAGCTAACCAACTATCCTAGTATAGGACAAGACTGGATATAATCAGCAGACTGTTCTAGAGCTTCCTCTTTTGCCTTATCCCTTTGATCAGAAGAAACACCTGGAGTGACATAGGAATCCAAAGGAGGGGTTTCGTGTACCACTTGTGTAGAATATAAATCATAAACATCACTCCCCTCATCAACCACATCACCCCTAAAGATCATGTGTATAGCTTTTTTCCTATTTTCAGCCCAAGAATCTGAAGCAGACTCTAGTATTTAAGCTGCTAGGAAACCCACCTTCAAGCTTTCCATAAATAAGAATTCATCATCACTACCTTCCTCCTTTGATCTCCTAAAAATGTCATCCATTAGCTTGTCTGCTTCCAAGCCTTTTGCCTTACCCTCATCTCCTGATTTCTCTTTAGCATTCAAACCTTCTCTAGCCTCCCCACTTTCCACTATAAGCGGTTGTTTCCATTCACCATTGCTAGAACCTAAGACAATGAAATCGGGGCATTTATAACATTCTTGTCTCCAGACTAAAACCCTAGGACATATAGAGAGATCTGGGTAATTAATGACCTCCTCAGATCTGACAAAGATCCCAAGCCATTCCACTATAGCTTTTAAGGTTTCTAAACCCAATATTCCGGTGGGAGATTAAATAGTTTAAACCAAATAGGGATCTCTTTGACCTTTTCCTCCATGGGGTTAAAATTTGGATTCCAATCCTTGATAAATACACCTTGACCATTAATTAGGTAAGGGCCACTGGCAAGGATCCAGAGCTTATGCTATTTTGAGGAGCAGGTAACCATATAAAAGCCATTCGTAAGGGGTTTAATAGAGCAGAAATATTGCCATTGCACAACACACTAGGCTTTAACCAAACTTAATGATGGCCATGGGACCATCCACTTCAAAAAAAGGTTGACTCAGATAGAGAACAAACAAACTTAGCCCAATGTGGGTTTTCAACCAAGATAGATAAAGCAGTAACATTTTTAACATTGTCACTCACCCAGAGAGAATAGCAAGCCACAACCGGAGGGATTTGGGCCTCCAAAATTTTTTCTCGATTTCATGAAAATTTAAAACATTTTGGGTTGGGAGGGATTTACTATAGGGATTCAACTGCCTATTCTCTCAAACCCTACCATGCCTGAACCCATTAGAGGAGTTAAAATGAATCATTCCAATCCCGATGAGGCCCATTAAAGGTTGAATGGTTGCGAAAGGAGTTCCACTGCTGAGGACATCTACGAGTGGTTTGGCCACCATAGTCATATCCTATGTGTTGTCAAAAAGATTCTCTTCCCGACTGTTGCCACTGATCCTCTGCCATTGATGATATACCAATCTCCCAATTTTGTAGTTCATACAATCTTTGTACCATGATGTACTGTCCTTTTCTCTTGCCATGGGCATATCAAATATGATGCATAGTAACCATACCAACCAAATCCAATCGGTTTTGTTTGATTACAATCACATTTAGTCATTAAAATCTCATTTCCCTCCTAAACTAAAGTAACCGTTAAGATTCAAATATTTGAATTCTTAACTTACAAATTATTGAAATTTAAGCCTTCTAACTTATTTAATTCTACTTCTAGAGTCTAATTGAATCTCTTAGACACTTCTAAACTCTATTTAGACCCTTTGGCCATTATTGACCCAACTTACAATATTTTTTGATGTCCTAGTCCCCTACTTGGACCAACAAGACTAAAACACATTTCATTACAAACTTTATTGCCAATTACCATTATTGGCTCTAATACACCCCAATCCACATTTAGGGATGATTTTGTTCCTCTATCTTTGACTGGCTTCATGGTGGACCTAGGTGTCTTCCTAGGTGCTCCTACACCATACACCCCACCTTGGTAAAATTTCTTGTCCCAAGAACTAAGGGACTGTGTCTTTGTGTCTCCCATCATCATTGTAGGCGGTCCTCTCTTCTTCACCTTGTGAGTCCTTTATTCAACCTCTAATTTTGTCCTCTTACCCTTCACACCTGCAAACAAAGAGAGAAACAAAAGAAGGAATGGAACTAAGATCAAATCTGTCATCATGTTGCTACAAACAGTGATCTTTTGTGTCTACAAACTATCCTTGCAACTGCCTCCTTGGATCAGATTGACCTCTCCTTGTGTCTGTCAATGACACCTCTGCAATTTTATTCATTGCTTGCTTCAAAGGACACCAAATTGTGCCAATAAGGACACCATCTTCATGCCCTATTTTTCTATTTCAAAATCAATGCCTCATGACTGTGTACAAACTCATCTTTCAAGACCAATAAAGTGGTCTTAGGCTGCTACTCTGTAGTCACCATCTTCTCATACTTTGGAACTTTTAAATCAACATATATTTTTGTAGCACAGACAATGATGCTACCAACTTCTTATACTTGACTTGGAAGAGGTTTAAGGGTGAATTTTATTCCATCCTTGTGCACTACATAATCATTCTTCAAACCATAATGGATGGTCTGCCTTAAAGCCTTCCATGGTCTCCGTAAGATGATGTGGCAACATGTCATAGGAACTATATCACATTGAACCCTATCAACATAACCCCCAATTGAAAATCTACATATGCTTGCTCCTTAATCACAATATTATGTTCATTACTAACCCAAGAGGCCCTATATGGTCTATGAATAGGAAATTTAGGTAATTTTAACTTATTTACCATCTCATAGTACACTAGATTGTCAAATGAACCAGAATCTATGATAACCTTGCATACTCTGCCATAACATTTACAATTTTTTCTAAAGATAGATACCTTGGGTATATGTTGGATAGGTGGCCTTACCATCAAGAGACACTCACCTTCTTCAAGATATTCATAGTCATGGTGTGCTTCTTTTTCCTCTTGTTGTTTATTTTCATCTTTGCCTTGGACCAATTGGACCCTCTTATCATTCTTCTTGGATTCTCTTTCAGGACACTTGTAGAATGGATGTCCTTCTTCACCACACTTGTAGCACTTTCCAGGGAAGCTCTTTCCTTTACCACCTCTTTTTTCTCCTTTTTGATCTGAGCCTTTCTCTTTATCCTTCTTGTTCTTTCCTTGGCTCAGATATACTCCATTTCCCTTGTTTTGTTGCCCTCTTGAACTGCCTTGCCTCTCTTGCCTTCTTCTAAGTTTATCTTCTGGGTTTATCGCCAACTTGTAGAAATCTTCAAGAGTCCTTGGTGTGTCCATGCTCATTTCATATTGGATGGTGTACCTCAGCCCTCCAAGATATCTAGCCACCTTCTCTTCCACATCTTCATCATGAGAGGATCTGATGTCAAGCTTGTGGAATTCCTCTGTATGCCTTTGGACATCCATGTCCTTCTACTTCAACCCTTCAATTTTCCTGAAGAGTTGAACCTTGTAGCCCTTAGGTAGAAACTTCTCCCTCATTTTTTCCATCATTCTAGGCCATGACATGATCTTTGGCAGGATTTTCTTCCACCTTTCTGCTTGTAGGCAGTCCCACCACAACAATGCATGACCCTTAAGTCTTGCTTTTGCAATCTTCACTTTATGTTTGTCCTTAATGTCCTCATAGTCAAATTGGTTCTCAACAACACTGAACCAATCAAGGATCACTTCCTTGTCCATCTTCCTATCATACATTGGGATCTTTGGTCTGACTTTGGTTTCTCCTCCTTTGACTTTCTTGATGATCTTCACTAGTCTAGCATCCTAAGGATCCAACCTTTCTTCATCAGGTTCCTGTTCTACTTCATATTCATTATCATGAGGGTCTAAACCCCTTTTCTCAACAAGATTGGTCAACCTTTCAATGAATTCTTCCAATCTTTTTTTCTTTTCTGCTTGCTCCATGACCATCCTAGCAAGCTCCATATTTGTCATCTATGGAGGCATGTTTTGAGCCTCTTCTTCAAAATTTTCAAACTCTTCTTCAGACATTCACACCTAGTCTTCCTCCCAGATCTCTTACTTTCTCTGATACCACTTGGAGTAGAGTGGGAAATAGAGGTGGTGGATAGATGACAACCAATGATCAAATTGGTGAGACTTGGGCACTATAACCTCACTAGTCCCTAAGGTACCAAAGTGGTCCAAACTAACCCAACTGACTCCAACACCCTCCAAAAGACTATAGTGAGTGTAAATGGTACAAAAAAGATGAATTAGACCAGAATCAATCACTTTTGGACTTCTCCCCAAACCCTAAGATCAAAAACACCAAAACTATCCTCAAGGCCTAATTTATTTCCTTGTAGGTCAACAACGACATAAATGGCACTTTTCCACACAACTTCCCCCCCCCCAAAAAGAGATTAAATTGCATTTTTAGACAATTTTTATCCCATAAAACTACATATCAAAATGATGGGGTAGGTTGTTTTGGAACATACCCTTCTGTTGCAACTCTGAGTCCTCAAAAATGCATGAAACTTGGCATTTTTACAAAGGACCTATGTCATAAACTTAGCCCCAAGAATCAAACTCTTCAATAGTGGCTAATTATGTCTTAAAATATACAAATTCAAAATGAATTAGGCCTAGACCTCTTGGAACACCCAAAGCCCCAAATTAGGCCTTGAAACCCCTTAAAAATAGGGCTTCTTCAATCTGGATACTCTGAGCACTTTCTCCTTCAAATGATGGACCAAACACCATCCCTTGATCATGCCAAGAAGGATTCCATTAGAATTTAGTGCCCTCCTAAAGGTAGAATGGCTGCTGCTATAGCCATGGAGCCAAATTCATCCTCTTTAACCCTACAATAGTCATACTTCGGTGATCACCTACAACATCTAATGTTTATTATTACATACTTAGTATTAGTTGACTATAATACATATGTATGATTCATCCCCAAGTAAGAGTGATTAAAAAAAGGGGATGAATCTCAATCCATTCTCCTAAAAGAATGCAAAACTGTGCTTTGTTACAGTACATTCAAACCCTTCAATGAAAAATAAATATAAATGGATTGAAAATGAATCTATAGAGGGCCTACAACACACACTAATGTATATTCAATGAATCAGACTCATTGACACATTCCAAAATCAAGAAATTTGCAAGAAACTACCACTTTTATTGTTCAAATTTGTGTAGTCTGTACAATCTCTGTACCATGTTGTACTCTCCTTTTCTCTTGCCATGGGCATATCAAATATGATGCCTAGTAACCATACCAACTGAATCCAATTGGTTTTGTTTGATTACAATCACATTTAGTCATTAAAATCTCATTTCCCTCCTAAACTCAAGTAACTGTTAAGATTCAAATATTTGAATTCTTAACTTACAAATTATTGAAATTTAAGCCTTCTAACTTATTTAATTCTACTTCTAGAGTCTAATTGAATCTCTTAGACACTTATAAACTCTATTTAGACCCTTTAGGCACTATTGACCCAACTTACAATATTTTTGATGTCCTAGTCCCCTACTTGGACCAACAAGACTTAAACACATTTCATTACAAACTTTATTTCCAATTAGCATTATTGGCTCTAATACACCCCAATCCACATTTAGGGATGATTTTGTTCCTCTATCTTTGAATTTATTTATGGTGGAACTAGGTGTCTTCATAGGTTCTCCTGTACCACATCTCAAAGAATCTAGTTATGCATGCTAAGACAAAGCACATTGCTATCAAGTATCATTACTTAAGAGAACATGTGTAAGAGAAAGAGGTGATACTAGAATATGTGCATTCCAAAGAACAATTAGCAGACATATTCACAAATCCATTGCCAAAAGATACATTTGAGTACCTAAGGAAGAGATTAGGGGTCAGAACCTGGTCTACTGGTCACTGAGATGACTAGGA
Source organism: Thuja plicata (assembly GCA_018584345.1). Taxonomy (NCBI): domain Eukaryota; kingdom Viridiplantae; phylum Streptophyta; class Pinopsida; order Cupressales; family Cupressaceae; genus Thuja; species Thuja plicata. Next base: position 1,999,686 of record MU225724.1, read on the forward strand.
GGCTACATCAGCCTACACATTATCAGAATATCATTCATGTTGATTCAAGCAAAGAGATGGACTACAATGATATATCATTACAAGAAAGGTACTTATCTGAACCAAACACCAGAGATATTGTTGGCTACTACAGAGCTGTATTGCTGATGGCCAGAAGAATTCAATGATATATTTAAGTTTGGCATTGCTGTCAACGGGAGAGATGTACTTAATGAATATGGAAAGAATATATCCATATGAAATATCTAGAGATAAGAGAGAGAAGATCCAAAGGGAGAGAAAATAAATATCCATCAAGGAGAGGAATAGTCAAAGGGAGAGAAAGATTCAAAGAAACAACCATCCATCTAAGGGAGAGAATTGGAGAAAAGTTAACCCTACATATCTATATAGAAAAGGGAAAATATATTCTACAACAAAGGGAGAGACAAAATCAGAAGTTTCTACATCTATCCAGTGAAGGGAATAAAGAATGAAGAGAGCACTCTGAAAGAATAAAATCTAAGCTATAAGAGCTTACCGAGAGTCATATTTGAATTAGTTATAGAACAATAATGTTTGGGAGAGATTGATGAACTACAACTGATATATTTTATATTATGTTAGTAGTATGTTGCCATCAATGCCAAAGTGATAGATTGATAAACTATAGTTGATTGAATGTTTGAAGATGAAAAAGTTGATGATCACCGAGCTGTAGAAAGTAAATGAAAGAAATTAAATCAGTTAATGTATTGTATTGTCATTGATGTCAACATGATATGGTATGATTTCTCATACACATATTGTCACAACACTTAAAGTTTTTAAGAGACAAAGTTTTTATCAAATTGGTAATCATATACACTCAGTGAAAGTAAACCCCGAAGGATAGTGAACCCCAAGCAAAAAAGTTCACAGTGTTAATCGATGAATAGTGTTACCCAAGCAAGTGATACCTGAGCAAGCATTACCAAGCTAACTATAGTTGTCACCGAATAGAACTAAATTTGATGCCCAAGCTATCTATAGTAGTCACTAAGCACAACTGAAGTGTTGTCCGACAGGAACTAAAGTTAGAAAATGACAAAACAACTTAGCTGGCAAGAGCTATATTTAGAGTTAACTGATTATTTACTTTGTTTTTTTTGATCAGTTAAAATATAAAGACAAGATGAATATTTAAAGCATGTTTTATTCTAGAAAACAAGGAGATATTTATAGAGTAAAAAAAAAGTGAGCATGATGAGCTTTACGGATCAAGAAGTGATCAACGAAGAAAATAAGGACAAGAAAAAATGAAATCATGTCTATATAAAGAGACAAGTAATTCATAATGAAAAGAGGAATGCTAAAGATAATTCTGGTGAAGATAAGAAGTCTTCATACAGATTTGATCAAATAGGCTGAAGTACAAAGCCAAGAATTTTCTAGACACCGAGAAACAAAAAAGCAACAACATTCATTGAGTAGAAAGAAGTGGAGCAAAGGAATTGAAGAGAAAATTGATCAGAGAGGTATTATGGACTTAAAATAGATCTGAAAATATGCAATTCAAAGTTGTATTAATGAATAGATCATTTAATATTTTAGTTTACCAATTGGATCAGAAAATCTCTTAACCAAGTGGGATTTAACCATCCTTAATATATTGAGATACATCCCAAGGAGTATCAAAAGGTTTTCATGTTGACAACATAGTGAATGCTAGGTCAAGTGATAAACTGTTAGTTTTAAATCCTCTAACAAGGTCGCACTTAAGAGTGTGTTTGTAACCTTTAACAGGGTTGGCTCTTCACAAAGCTCACTTTAGAAGAGTGAAAATTTTGGGTTACCGGTCCCAAGTGGTTTTTACCTTAACAGGGTTTCCACATTAAAAATCCATGTGTCAAATGTGTATATGGTTCATTACTTTGATGTTTTTCTTTACACATTACTAAAACATGATTGATCAGTAAACACTAATTTATTTACTGATATTCGGTAAAGGTTAAGAAAAGATAAATTGCTATTTGCTGAAGCTTAAGAAAAAGATAAATAGTATATTCACCGAGCAATATATATATGTTAGATTTGCACAAGGCATACATCTAGTAGGACTAAAGATAACTAGAGGTTTTATAGTTGTGGTATAAATTTTTGGTTGAATTATTGGATTAATTATTGAGGCCACTAATTCACCCACCTCTTAGTTATTCTAACAATAAACCACTGCGTTTATTTTTTTTTATGGGGTTTTTGGATATGGGCACATGGGGGAAACATGGTTGCCGTGGCATGCCGCAACCACCCCACCCACAACCCACAGCTTAATAGCTGTGGTTGTGGAGTGGGGGCCATGGCCGCCATGGGAGACTGAACCCTTCCCCTCTACTCCCTTCCTTAAAGGAAGAGCGGTGGAGGTGGGCGGGGGTATGGATCCCAAGGCCACTCCTAGC
>MU225724.1:2002661-2087359 GCA_018584345.1 Thuja plicata
AAGTAAATCAATGAGCATATGCATGAATACATTAAGGGACTTTTCTTTCAATTCAAGACAAACATGTAGATAAGAGAGATCAAAAAAATAACTTTCTTTCTACATCTATTTCTTTCTATCAATAAGTAGGGTTGAATTACAATACTTCCAAATAACAATATCCTTACTAAGCTTCATCTACACATAGAGGAATCTCCTTCAACTCTTACAACATCTCTTTAATTTACTCTACATAAAATTTACATGGGTTTGCTCTTTTTCAAAACAAGATTTCTAAACTCCATCATTTAGGCCAATACACAACAATAATGTAAAATAGGCAAGATTTTCCCTTTTTTTAATATCTACTACATTTAAAAATTACCAACATATCCTTTCTTCTTTCCAAAACAAGATTTCATATTCTAGCCACAAAGGCTATTACATAGACATCATTACAAAATAGACATATTTCTTTATTTCAATCTATATCTTGTTTTCCTCATGGGTATTCAAATGCCACAAAAATTTGCAAAGGAAAATTTCAAAGACCATGGGATGCTCACCTCCCACCCTAGGTCTCTATGAGGCCACCCACAAACTTGGGGAACCAAATGAAGGTAGGAAATGCACATGCATAACACACAATAACAAGGCAACCATACAAATCAAAAATCCCATCCATAGTTTCTACAATGGGTCTCATATTGACCCTAAAAATGGGGTGAAGTGGACCAAGTACCCTATGGGGAGAAATCCAATCAAAAATAAGAACACAATCCTTCAAAATGCTTTCAAAAAATAGCTCTACAAGAAATCCTTCCCATTCTCATAACTTCATCCCTTATGACCCCATGGCATCAAGCCAAAGCCACACCCTTATGACCCCCAAATAAAGAATTGAATGACTTCATGGATCCCAAACTCCATGTTTTCTCCCTCTCCTCCTTAAGGATAGACTCTACACCCATGGGATTTCATAAAACCTTCACTCCAAAGGATACTATTCCATCCCAAGGGTGAGTGGACCTTGAGACTCCCAAAACAGAAGGAAATGAAACACAACACAAAAGGAAAATATTCACAATACAAAATGGAGGATCACATTAACATTCATTACAACACAATATCCATACATACAACAAGTTTCCACCATTTTAAAATTCAAACTAAGAGCAACATAAGAAAGAAAGAGAGTGACCAACCTATGTCCAAGCTCATGGAAAGATAGTTGAAGAAGAGGTCCCTTTTGTCTAAGTCTCCTTTCCTCTAAGGTTCTCCAAAACTAGTCAAGTCTCTAAGATAGAGAGTGGATGTTCAAACTCTCAACCATGGAGAGTATCCACTAAAAAGGCCTCTAAAGTGATCGTAAAAAGAGGTAAGTTTCTCATTGGTTGGTATTCCCTAAGCTTCTTACAAGCTTACTAAAATGGATTCTAGAAAGGTAACTCAAAAAGTGAACAAAGTATATGCAGCTAAATGGAAGGGTTGTCTAACCAAGATAATGTTTCTAAAAGTTGATTTTCTTCCATCTTGAAAATGCAACTTTTGGAAGGGTCTTTTGGTCAAATAAGGGTTTACCTAGGGTTAAAAATGACCCTTACCCATAGGTATATCAAATGAGATTCATAAAATGGCTTAAACACACCCCTAAGTACCTTTCTAGCCTCCCAAACATCCACTAAAAGCTTACCCATGAAATTCAAGTGAATAGACCATACCTCAAGCTCCCTAACCAAGAGGTTCACATGGGGATTCTATATGGTACTTACCTAGGTTGGTGGGAAATGAATCCTCAAGTGGACATGACATAGCCACATGTACATATTATAAGTGTCAAGTGACACACACATCTTACACTTCACAAGACACATGACATTTCCACTTGAGCACAAACATAAATTATAATTATAATTTATAATATGAAATGAACACATTACAAAATATACATATACAAAATTAGACACAATAAAATGAGGTCTTGTCTCTCATTAGACACGACCTTGGCTTGAACTGAATTCACATAGGCCTAGATTTAGTTCCTCGATTTAATACGATGGTAATATTATGTACACACTACATCTAAATATCAGTAGTCAAAGGAATATAATATAAATTATAATGAAATGATCATCATTTAAAAATTCTATGAAACATCTACATTTTCATCACATAATCAATTTAAATTTTCATTCTTGAAATCATATGCATTCATAAACGTCACTTAAGCATTCAAATTTCATATCACAATAGAAATCACATTGCATCATAACTGAATCAAATCACAATTTCCTAATAAATCATGTAAGCATATATAATCCACCGCATATACATTAAATCAAAATAACCGTAAATGAAAAACCATAATTGTATCATAAACTAATTATCACGAGCATCTTAAGATAATGTGCATCTAGAGTCTAAATGACCAAATCTAATCCGATCCAATAAGGTATAAATCCATAATGTATCATATAGAATTCACATAAAGGCCTTTCACAAGATTAAAACAACATCAAAAGCTCATATCAAATAGTCCTACCTAGCAAGATTTCACAACGCATCAAAAGTCTAAGGTAGTTCACGTAACTCAAGTAGACATAGATCACCTTGAGGTACAATCTCACAAGGGTACAACATGGTCATAATAGTAATAATAAACTCATTCTATGCCTCTCAAAATGTCAATCATAAAAGGGAAATGTGGGAGACTTTACATCATCCCCCCCAAGGACTAGGCTTACTCCTGGAAGCCGATGCAACAAACCAAATGTAGTGCATCAAGGTGCAATGACTATATCTGAACCAAATGCAAGTATATGTATTGTATTTTCCTTAATGCCAACTCTAAATATAACCAATCCTAACCACTCAACTTAATGTCAGCTGGAGGAATCCTCACAAGTTTAGTGTTACCTGACAAGAAAAAAAATACGTTCTCCTTGGTGTTCTCCTTATACACACTATCACTGCCCCACATTGAGCCTAATAGAGTCACAAAAAATAGGACTGGCCAGCATAAGAAAACATTCAAAATAGTCACCATGATCAAAAAGTAAAGTCCAATTGGGAAAATTAAATTTCAACAATAAATTTCAAAGTGAGCTCATTTCAACAATAAATCTAATGTGACTATTGTCATACAAAAATAGATGCAAAAGTTGCTGAATAATTTTAATCATAAGAATACCCCAAAAGATGCTAGCCCACACAAAATGTGGAAAGTTCCACCAAGAAATTAAATAAATAAAAAAAATCATTCACAGAAAAATGCAACTAAAATCAAACAGATAAGAGGGAGTATCCACCAAGGATTCTGAGGGCGAAACTACTTACTAACCTCCAAGAACATACCCAAGCAACATACCGTACCTACGGTGTCACTATACTTCCTGCAACTGAACCAATATAAGGGCCAATACTAGTTTCCTTTATCTTTCACATGCATGCAATACTCTCCCCTTGGTAGGATATAACCATCCCAGACCCTATGCCAAAGGATCATTACAAGGTTACAACATAAATCATGAAGTCTCAGAAGGGGAGGGGGAGTGCTCAGTGATCCCAACATATGAATATGGGATCTCTTAGGTACATGGCTTAGAATAGCTATCCCTAGAATTTAGGATGAGGGTTAAAGTTTATTAAGGAGGTGGTCCCTAATCCCTTCTGGAACCTCTGCCTCTTGCCCTACATCCCACATGTCACGAGGACACTTCCTCATTCCCATTTATTCTCTACACGTTAATAGTGTAACTAAGGGTTTCCTACCCAAGAAATTATACTCCTAGGTGAAGTGTAATGGTTTGAAAGGTTCCTAGTGTTGAACCTCGCTTTGATACCAAAATGTCATGCCCATATTTTACGTCTAAAAATGTAACAACTATTTTTTTTGAATAACAATAAAAGAAGTGTTGTTTTCTAAGTTTGCTAACCAATTACAATGTTTATAAAGTTAGTGGGTTAGCTTATGTTAGTGGCAAGAGTCACCATTAGGGTCAAGGGGAATAATGACCACATTTCAACACCCCTCAACCCATTTGTTAGTAACCTAGGTTTAAATTGCTAAAATTCACAAGATAGGTTCTTTTCCCTAATTGCATCTTGAGTAAGGGATCGAACCATAACAAGCTTAAACATCTTGTTATACTATGTCTTAATTATCATCTAATATAACATTAATAAGGTTGATATCATTTAATTTAATTACTCTTAGATAGGTTTGAAGGAGCACCGTTTATAAAATATATTATTATAATTAGGTTCGATTTGATATATATATGTTCGAGTTGCACCCTTGTTAAAATCCCGCGTTCCTAAAAATGTAACAAGGTTTAACATCTGGATAAATTTGATTAAGTTAAATACTCTGATGTTTAATTAAATAATTAATAAATTTGAAATAAATGAGTACGATGATAATATTCCACTTTTAAATTAGATTCCTTAACTCGATTTGAATTTGTCTTAATCATCTTTCTTTAAAATACTTCACAATAAACAATATAAAAATAGTCTTCTAAATGTTATAATGATCTTTTAAATACAATGTCGAGTGTTTAATTAAAAAATCTAAATCAAATTCCAACTAGCTATTTCTAAATCAAATATATTTAAGTATAATAATTTATCCATAAGGTTTCTTACCAATAGTGTCTAGTCAAATTAATTAAAATTTTAATCTACTCACGAAAATGGGTTAAGTTCATTTCATAGATCCAATTAAAATTACCTGGTAATCTAACTTAAACTTATTTAAATTAAAATGTTCTACGTTATAAAGATTAATATTTAAAACATTAAGTAAATTAAATAATACAAGTTGTACTACATTTCTTGTAATTAAATCCATTATTAAATTTAAAGCTCATTTCACTTCAATCATAATTTATAATAAAGTTCAAATGTGAAGAAAACTTTTAATATTTAAAGAGTTAAATAAATCTCCGTCTTAAAAGTAGATTTTAAACTTGCCTGCAAAAGGGAAAAAATTCTTTAATTAGAAAGTCAACTCTTTAATGCTCAACCCTAACCCTAATTTTGAAATTAGGGTTAAGGGCATTTTACAAACCAAAGAAATGAAGACATTCTTCATTCTTTTACTTTTTCCTCTCTCTCATTTACCCTTCTAAACCCTAGTGCTTAAATTTTTTTTGTTCTTAAAGCTCGTTGGATTGCAGGTGTGGAGATGAAGATGGTTGAATATATGTATATATATACAAAAATATATAAACATATATACATCATCATGTATATATATTTATATATGCCTTATGTATAAAATGTATATATTTTATTATTTCTTATTTTGATGCAGGGCTGTGAAACCCCCAAGGGGATGAGAATTGTTTTAATAATGCATGTTTCTTTAGAAATAAACCCCTGCATTTATTTTCTTAATGGGGTTTTTGGGTATGGAGGCGTGGGGGAAATGCGACTACTGTGGCAAGCCATAGCCACCCCACGCAATACCCATGACTTAACAGCCGTGACTGTGGAGTGGGGGCCATGGCGGCCACAAGGGGTGACCCCCTCCCCCTCTACTCCCTTCCTTAAAGGAAGGGTGGTGGAGGTGGGCAGGGGTATGGCTCCTGCTACCACTCCCAACCCATCCTGCACACAGCCCGTAAGGGCATAAAAAATAGCAGTTGTAATATTTTTTATTTTATTTTAATGTTATTTATTTTTATTTTATTAATTGTTTATCATTCACAATACTTTACTCCTAAAACTCTACAAGGAAAAATCATGATATAAAACACACACACACACACACACACACACACATGTATTTATATATTTGTATTTGTATATATATAAATAACGTGAATGAAGAAATAAACAGAATGGGTACATGAATATAAACCTTCAAAATTTAAATTAAAAGGAACATACATAGGTTTATTCTTTTTTTTTTTACAACATTTAGAAGTAAATCAATGGGCATATCCATGAATACATTAAGGGACTTTGCTTTCAATTCAACACAAACATGTAGATAAGAGATTACAAAAAAATAACTTTCTTTCTACTTCTATTTCTTTCTATCAATAAGTAGGATTGAATTACAATACTTCCAAATAACAATATCCTTACTAAGCTTCATCTACACATAGAGAAATTTCCTTCAACCCTTACAATATCTCTTTAATTTACTCTACATAAAATTTACATGGCTTTGCTCCTTTTCAAAATAAGATTTTTAAACTCTATCACTTAGGCCAATACACAACAATAATGTAAAATAGGCAAGATTTCGCTTTGTTTTTTTAAATATCTACTATATTTAAAAATTACCAACATATGCTTTCTTCTTTCCAAAACAAGATTTCACTTTCTAGCCATAAAGGCTATTATATAGACATCATTACAAAATAGACATATTTCTTTATTCCAAGTTTTATCTTCTTTTCCTCATGGGTTTTCAAATTCCACTAGAATTTGAAAAGGAAAATTTCGAAGACCATGTGATGCTCACCTCCCAGCCTAGGCCTCTATGAGGCCACCCTTGAGCTTGGGAAACCAAATGAAGGAGGGAAACACACTTGCATAACCATAAATAACAAGGCAAATCCACAATACAAAACTCTCATCCATGGCCTATACAACGGGTCTCATATTGACCATAAAAATGGGGTGAAGTGGACCAAGTACCCTATGGGGAGAAAGTCATTCAAAAAAAAGAACACAAGCTTTCACAATGATTTCAAAAAATATCTCTGCAAGTTATCCTTCCCATTCTCATAACTTTATTCCTTATGACCCCCATGAAATCAATCCAAAGCCACACCCTTATGACCCCCAAATAAAGAACTAAATGACTTCATGAAGTCCATAATCCATGTTTTCTCCCTCTCCTCCTTGAAGAGAGACTCTACACCCATGGTCTATCCTAAAACCTTCACCCCCAAGGATACTCTTCCCTCCCAAGGGTGAGTAGACCTTGAGACTCCCAAAATACAAGAAAATGAAACACAACACAAAACAAAAACTTCACAATACAAAATGGAAGATCACATTAACACTCATTACAACACAATATGCATACATACAACAAGTTTCCACCATTTTCACATTCAAACTAAGAGAAACATAAGAATTAAAGAGAGCCACCAACCTATGTCCAATCTTATGGAAATATATTTTAAAAAGAGATCCCTTTTGTCTAAGTCTCCTTTCCTCCAAGCTTCTCCAAAACTAGTCAAGTCTCTAAGATAGAGAGTGGATGTTCAGACTCTCAACCATGGAGAGTCTCCACTAAAAAGCCTCTAAAGTGATTTTGGAAAAAGGGTAATTTTATCATTGATTGGTCTTCCCTAAGTTTCTTACAAGCTTACTAAAAATAAAAAAGTTAACAAAGTCTTTGCACCTAAATGTAAGGGTTATCTAACCAAGACCATGCTTCTAAAAGTTGATTTTCATCCATCTTGAAAATCCAACTTTTGGAAGGGTCTTTTGGTCAACTAAGTGTTGTCCAAGGGTTAAAAATGACCCTTACCCATAGTTATATTAAATGAGATTCCTAAAAATGGATCAGACACACCCCTAGGTACCTTTCTAGCCTCCCAAAAATCTACTAAAAGCTTACCCATGAAATTCAAGTGAATAGACCATACCTCAAGCTCTCTAACCAAGAGGTTCACATGGGGATTCTATATGGTACTTACCTAGGTTGGTGGGAAACTAATCCTCAAGTGGACATGTCATGGCCACATGTACACATTACAAGTGTAAAGTGAAACACCAATCTTACACTTCACAAGACACATGACATTTCCACTTGAGCACATACATAAATTAAAATTACAATTTATACTATGAAATGAACACATTCAAGAATATACATTTATAAAATTAAACACAATACAATGAGGTCCTATTTCTCATTAGATGCGACGTTGGCTCGAACAAAATTCACAAAGGCCTAGATTTGGTTTCCCGATTTAACACTATGGTCATATTCCCCGCACACTACATCCAAATATCAGTAGTCCAAGGAATATAATATACATCATAATGAAATGATCATCACTTAAAAATTCTATGAAACATCTACATTTTCATCACATAATCAATTTAAATTTTCATTCCTTAAATCATATGCATTCGTAAACATCACTTAAGAATTCAACATTCATTTCATAACATAAATCACATTGCATCATAACTGAATCAAATCACAATTTCCTAATATATTACATAAGCATATATTATCCACCGTATATTCATTAAATCAAAATAACCATAAATGAAAAACATAATTATATCATAAAACTAATTATCATGAGCATCTTAAGATAATGTGCATGTAGAGTGTAAATGATCAAATCTAGTCTGATCTAGTAGGGTATAAATCCATAATTTATCATACATAATTCACATAAAGGCCTTTCAAAAGATTAAAACAACATCAAAAGCTCATCTCAAATAGTCTTATCTAGGAGGATTTCACAATGCATCACTGTTAGGAATAAAAATCCACAAGTACAACTGAGAGGGGGGGGAATCAATTGTAATAAAAAATATTAAAATTTAAACTTTATAAACCAAAACTTCAATGCAAATTATAACACACCTAATGCTAACATAATAACACAATACTTTTGGTCGAGGAAACCCTGTTAAAGGTAAAAACCCGATGGGAATTAGCACCCACAAATGATGTACTGAGAGTATAGTATCCATGTTAAAAGATTTAGCCCCGTTAGGAGCTTATTAAAACATTACAGTACATAGTCCTTGTTAAAGGACAGACCTTGTTAGGAGTCAAGAGTAATAGTCAGCTCACTTCCCAAGAACACTTCTCAAAGAAGGTTAAGGCCACCCTCAAGGAATAAAAATCCAAATAAATGTATATAGAAAATATACAATCTAGTGAACTGTCTAGTAGCAACTGTCTTTGCTTGGTCAGTTCCAATGAAGTATTCTTATCACAAAATCTTCTCTACATCCAGCAGTCAAACAAGCCTCAGAACTTTCACATTTCTCTACCTTTTCAATCTTGACCACACTTCTCCAAAATAAAATATCTCTCATATATACCCTATTATAATTATGGATTAGGTCAGCCACTTAAGCTTTCCCAATATACAAATAATTGATTAGGTTGGCAACTTAAGGCTTTCCAATATACAAATAATTATTCAACCCCTTACTAAGATACACAAGGTACCTTAAACAAGTAAAAATCAATTATAATACATTATATATAATCCAAGATCCACAATCTATGCTCACAATCCATAATACATGGTACATCTCCAAAGTCGGCCACTAAATAGGTCTCCTCGAGAATACATGCCACAGCCGACATCACCAACATGTTCAAGACAATTGATCAACAATGAATATTCCTCAATCTATCCTCTATCATTCCATAAGATTGCATACCCTAAAACATCTTCTCTTGTAAGATATACCCAAAACACAGAGACCTACTCTGTCAAGCATCACTATCACAGTCCAAATACTAGTCTTCACTAAATCATCTGTAACATCACCAATTTGTAACCTCAAGTCAAGAGACCTTAGGAATAAGGTCATCACACATCCTTCTTCATATCCTTGTCTTCATTTTGAATCATCTGTAGAGTGTCCGTACACTTCTGTCAGTTATCATAACCAGTCTATTCTCTCCACAGAAAAATATGTTGACATGAATGACAAAACATAAATACCAAGAACATAACTAGTACCCAAATCTAATATCATTCAAAAATATCCCCTTTTGGCATTGATGGCAACATATGGGAAAATCCATCACCCCAAAAATACTTTCTCCTCTCAATACAATCCTCTAAATATCCTCAACACAAATCTCCCCAAAATAGTAGGGATTTTCACATAGAATCTTTCCCCCTTTCACAACAATGGAAAAAGGTGCCATAACTCATCTGTAATCTTTTGTAAGGTGTAGCTTTTTAAAATATTCATGTCTAATAGTCAGGTGCAAAATCACCCAAATATGCTCCATAGTATTTTTGCGATCACTCCCCCTTAGGAGGAGATCCATACAACAAGTCCAAAAAATGATATCGCTCTGAAATCCACTGGAATGATGCATCTCAGCATCAATTAATTACCACTAGGAGGGGATCTCACCCCAAGCATTTTTCTGATATATTCAAAATCATATTTTGGCAAAGGTTTTGTAAATATATCTCCTATCTATTCCTTTGAGCTAATATACTCCAGTCTAATCTCTTTCTCTCCTACCTTATCCCACAAGAAATGATACTTAATAGAAATATATTTAGTCTTTGAATGAATTAAAGGATTCTTAGACATATTCACTGTGCCAGTGTTATCATAGTGGATAGCCACTGTCTCTTCAAAATTTATTCCAATGTCCTTCAACATTTTTTTCATCCAAACAAATTGTGTACAATTTATTGCATCAACAACATACTCTGATTCAGCAGTAGATGAGCAATACAATTCTGCTTCTTACTTAACCAAGAAACTGGTCTTTTCCCAAGGAAAAATGCTCCACCACTTGTACTCTTTCTATCATCCATATTACCTCCCTAATAAACATTAGTGTAAGCTTGTAAAATAAATTCATCTGATTTCTCATACCACAATACATATTCTATTATTCCTTTTAAGTATATGAAATTTCTTTTCAGAGCAGCAAGGTGTGTCTCTTTAGGGTCTTCTTGATATCTTGTCATAATTCCAAATGCAATGGAAATATCTGGTCTGGTGTGAGTTAGATATTGTAGACCACTAATCATCAATCTGTACTTTTTTTGAAATTTTTTTTGAGTCTCATCATTACTAGTTAGTTTGTATCTAGTCACCATGGGTGTCCCAACAGGTTTACAATCTTAAATTCCAAAATTCTTTAACATTTTCTTAAGGTACTTGGTATCGGATATAAAAATACCATTCTTAATTTGATTAATTTGTAAACCAAGAAAAAATTTCATCTCACCAATAATTGACATTTCAAATTCATTTTCCATTTCTTTAGAGAAATTCTTACTCATCTTATCATTGCCTCCAAAAATGATATCATCAACTAAAAATTCTATGATTAAGATTCCATCTTCATCATTTCTTAAATATAAATTATTGTTTGCATTAACATTTCTGAAACCAAGATGAAGTAAGTACTTGTCCAGTCTTGCATACCATTCTCTCAGTGCTTGTTTCAGTCCATACAATGCTTTCTTCAACTTACAAAGAATGTCTTCATTTTTTGTGAAAGGAAATCCACCAGGTTGCTCTATGTATACTTATTCTTCCAAATATCCATTCAAGAATGCTGATTTCACATCCATATGATATACTTTAAAGTCTCTATGTACAACATAAGCAATAAATAATCTCACAGATTCTAGGCTAGCACTAGGAGCAAATATTTCTTTAAAGTCTATAACTTCTTGTTGCGAGTATCCTTTACAAATGAGTCTATCCTTATTTCTTACCACTGTTCCTTCCTCATCCATCTTTTTTCTGAAAACCCATTTAGTTCCTATCACTTTTTTATTCTTAGGTCTTGGAACCAGTTCCCGAGTATTGTTTTTCTTTATCTATTCAAGTTCTTCTTGCATAGCTTTAGTCCAAGATTCATCTCTACATGCTCCATCAATACTTTTCAGTTCAACTTGAGAAATAACACAAATTTCATCTCTAACTCTAGATCTAGTCATCATACCTTTACTTTAATCACCAATGATTTGTTTTTCAGGATGGTTCTTCTTAACATACCTTAGAGTCTTAGGAGTCTTAGTAATCTCAATTAATTCATCTTAAATCTCATTATCAACCATCAAAGTTTCTTCAGGTTCAACAGTGACCTCTTTTATCTCTAAAATATGACCACAATCATACATTCTTTCTTGAATCTAAAAATTTTCATCTATCCTCACATTAGCGCTTTCAATCAACTTTCTCAATCTTTGATTGAAACATGTATATTCTTTGATCTTAGTAGAATAACAAAGGAAAATACCTTCATCACTTCTAGCATCAAACTTCCCTATCTCATCATCTCTTTTGATATAACATTTACTCCAAATATTCTAAAATATTTTGTAGTAGGTGTATGGTTAAACCATAATTCATAAGGAGTCTTACTTGTACCTTCTCTAATATGAATTCTATTCAACGCGTACACAATAGTATCAATAACTTCCCTCCAATGAAAATGTGATACATTTCTTTCTAGTAGAATAGTTCTTGCAAAATCTAATATTGTTTTGTTTCTTCGCTCTTCTATCCCATTCTATTGTGGTGTCCTAGGTGCAGATGTCTGTCTGAAATATTCCATTCTTTTCACAGTAGGAATTAAATAAATTTGATGTAAACTCACCACCTCTGTTTGATCTCAAAATTTTTATCTTTAAACCAAATTCATTCTCAAATTTTTCTTTAAATAAATTGAATTTGTCAAATGCTTTAGATTTCTCTCTCAAATATGTAACCCACATCATTCTAGAAAATTCATCAACAAAACTTATAAAGTACCTTTCACCATAATAAGATCTTTCTCTTGTAGGACAACATAGATCTGTATGTACCAGATCCAACTTCCCTTTTGCTGAATAAGAGTTTCTTTTAAAAATTCTTCTAGTTTGCTTCCCCATTACACACTCTCTACACATATTGTTATGTAGTTTCACAATCTTAGGTAGATCTCTTACAACATTTTTCATACTTTCCTTCACAATGTTATCAAAGCTAACATGACAAAATATTCTATGCCATAACCAATTTTCATCAACCTCCACAATAAAGAAAGAAGCTTTAGATGTATTGAATTCAAGTACATTACCTCATATTTTGTACCAGATGTGATCATGTCTCCTAATTTACTTCTGATAGAACATTTCCCATCAATAAATTTTAATTGATAACCTCTGTCCACTAACTGCCCAACATTCAACTGATTATGCTTGAGTCCATCAACAAGCAGTACATTGTCAGTATTAGTCTTTCCATCTAGTGAAATACATCCAACTCCAATGACAATCTTAGGATTATTGTCACCAAATATAACAAAATCACAATCATATCTTTTCAGACTCACAAACTTATTTTTATCTCCAGTCATATGATGTGAACAACCACTATCTATAAGTAATTCGGATTTCTTTTGAACATGGGATACTAAGGCTTTTTCTTCATGTAGAGGTTTATTATCCTTAATAGCAATCAATCCAATTTCATCATAGTCTACATCATCACAGATACACCTTCACTAGCATAATAACATTCCTTGTCTTTTGAATACTTAGATTTGTAAAACTTAGGTTTATGCTTTGGAACCCTTATAGGAAATTGAGATGCAAAATGGCCATCTTGTTACATGAAAAACATTTCAAAGGTAACTTGCCTTCAAATTTACCCTTACCTCTCTTTTCTCTTCTAGTGATTAGGGATACCACTTCATCTAGCTTCCTTTATTCCTCCCATATCTGTTCCCATTCATCAACATATTCTCCAAGCTCTTCCCTCAAGTCACCATTGCTGGTGTTCACAATTCTAGATAAGGTCTTTTTGTTCCTATGAACAATTGCCTTGAATGCTGACTCTACTTTAGGTAAAGAGTCTCTCAGTTTCACGACCTCAAAAGTAGTTAGCTTCCCAATCAACATCTCTCTAGTAAAGTTCAGTGTCAAAGGTATAATCTCCTCTATAGCTTGTAATTTAGTTTTTTATATAGGTGTCAAAGATCTAAGTATCTTTGCAATCACTTCTTCCTCACTGTAAGTACCTCTAGATTTTATGATGCTAGTAACCACTTTAGTAATTCTCTATGCATATGCCCTAATGTTCTCATAATCTCTCATCTTCATTGATTCCATATTTGTCTTCCATTTTTGTATCTTTGCATGTTTATTAAACTTATCTCCTATATACAATGCTTCCAGTCTTGTCCAAATCTCGTGTGGAGAATCCAAGTCTTTTAATTCTATGAATTGACCTTCATAAAGAGCACTGATCAATGATTCCCTAGCAACTATATTACATGAAAATAGCTTCTTATCATCTTCAGTAACCTTCTTCAATTCATCCTTAGTCGCTATCTTTTCCCTTTTATTTGTGATCATCCAATATTCAATTTTGAAACATAGAAAATGTGTTCTCTTCTTGTTCTTCCTACTGTCAAAGTTTTTAGGATCAAATTTTGGAATATCATTCTTGTAGTAAGTCATCTTCAGGATTACCTCAAGCTATTAAGATTTCTATCTAAGGACTAGTAGCTCTGATACCAATTGTTAGGAATAACAGTCCACAAGTACAACTAAGAGGAGGGAGGGGGGGGGTGAATCAGTTGTAATACAGGATATTAAACTTTAAATAAACTAAAACTTCAATGAAAATGATAACGTAGTAAATTCCAACACAATAACACAATGCTTGTTGTTGAGGAAGCCCTATTAAAGGTAAAACCCCAGTGGGAATTAGCACACACAAATGATGTACTGAGAGTATAGTATCCTTGTTAAAATATTTAGCCCTGCTAGGAGCTTATTACAACATTACAGTACATAGTCCCTGTTAAAGGACATACCTTATTAGGAGTCAAGAGTAACAGTGGGCTCACTGCCCAGGCACACTGTGAAAAGAAGGTTAAGGCCACCCTCAAGTATTAAAAAGCCAAAAAAGTGTATATAGAAAATATACAATCTAGTGAACTGTCTGGTAGCAACTGTCTTTTCTTGCTCAGTTCCAATGAAGTATTATTATCACAAACCCTTCTCTACATCCAGTAGTCAAACAAGCCTTGTAGCTATCACACTTCTCTACCTTTTCAATCTCAACTACACTTCTCCAAAGTAAAATATCTCTCATATATACCCTATGATGTGGGGGGCCCACGTGACTCTTCCCTCGTGCACATAAAGTGCATGTGGTGGGGGCCCATGGGGCTCCTCCCCCCTACGCATAAAGTGCTGCAAGACAAGGGGACATGTGGGTACCGTCACCCACCTACCGTATGGTGGGTGGTGTGACAACCCACCTTTCCTTAGGAGGGTGGCGCTAGCCACATGGGATTGGTGGGGATGGGGTCCCACCTCCCCTAATAAAATTTAATTTATTTTTTTCCTTTTAAAACTTTTCCATTTTTAATAAATGCTGCATTTTTTGAACAATGAAGTTTCTTTAATAATTTTTTTAAACAAAATTAAATCCGAAAATACAGAAAACAAGAAAAGGTAAATGCATTTTACTTCTTCCCTTTTTGTCCTTTCTAGAAATTTCTTTTTGACTAGTGAAATTAATTTTCAAGCCTATATTTTTTTTTCCAGGGAGCTAAATTTTCCAACTAATTTAATTTTTCAAACACAATTTCAAAAGGAAAATTTATTCATTTTTCCTCTATAGTGTAAACTACAGAATAGATTAATTTATTAATTTCTAAGAGATTTATAATGAATTTTCTCATGAAATTTTGCTAGCGTTTCCCTACTATGCCAAGACTAAATAATACATGAAAAATTCAGATCTATGGGTTTTCTAAATACCTAAAAACATGAAAACCCTAATACACATCTAGAAGAAAAAACATCAAACATGCATCCATCCAATCATTGAAAACTTCAGACTTTACAAAATTGAAAACAATATATGGAGAAACAAAAACCTACCTTGGATCCAATGCAAGAATTGAAGAAATATGCTTTTGAAGAAGACAGGAAACCCGAAAACCTCTAATCCCAATCCAACCACAGATCTGAGATTCACAAAGAACCAAGCACATGCAAGCAAGAAATCACCCAAATCTCCAAAACAACAAGCAACCACAACAATCCTCAATCCTTCAAAAATCTCAAATCACTAAGAGCTCTCCAAAATGCAAAACCTCTTGTGAGAGAATGAGAGGAGAATTCTCCTAAAGAGAATCAACTTCCCCTAATTGTGAAAACCCTCATGAAAACTCCCCATTCAATCGCCAAAATGACTCAACTTGAAATTGAAAGTAATTCCCAATCAAATAATTGAAATACCCTTTATTGCCAAAACTCAACTTTGACTCCTAATATCTAGTTGAGAATTTTGAATTTGAAAATACTTTTTCAACACATTCATGCACATGTAATTAATAAAATATTAAATTAAATAAATTAAATATTTATGTCACAATAATGCATGCAACAAAATATTTAATCATAAAAGTATATTTACTTCAATTTTCAATTAAATACTTAATTAAATCAAAATATTCAAATATTTCAATTTAATTAATTATTTCAAATAAACATAAGATATAATTAAATAATTAATTCAACTATAATCCATTAAATCATTAAACATAGGAAATCACTCAAAACCCAATAAATCACCAAAAATCAATTACATGCAAAACACACATACTCAAGGAAGGGGTATTCAAATTCCCGTCAACTAGATGAATCTAGATAGGGAAGTCAAACTGAAACTCATCCAACATTAGGGTGATTAGGCTTAGGTTAGGGTTTTAGATCTGTATGTTACCTCCCCTCTTTACCATTGAGATGAATATTTATGGGCACGCTCACTCCTGCCAATTCAGGGAAGACGATGTCCTGTACCTGCAATCCTATCATCAAAAGAACATGCATGTACACATTATATAATATTGAAAACAATGATAGGGATCAGTCGAATGTGTGGATCTCACTGAGGCAAGTAACTACGTCTCCGTCCTCTACCATGACAACACTTTAACAAGTACATTCATATATAAGACAAACATACACATGCAAGTATGGGGTAGGTACAACATAATCTAAAATCAACATGTAATCATCATCATAATAAAATCATCACATCTATCTATGTATATGATAAACCATAACATAATAATCACCATCAACTGAAATAATAAAAACTCACATGAAATGTAGCCTAAAAGAATTAGGCCAATCAACTGAAACCAATGCCCAAAAGATTATGACATCATAAATTGAAAGAAAAATATGAGAGGGTATTACATCCACCCCCCCTAGGATTAGGCCTACTCCTGGAAGCCCGTAAACAAGTAGGGATATAAATCCTGTAATCTAGCTGCATCCTCCCAAGTCATTGGAGACTCATCATTTGGGTCCCATTAGACCCTTACCTACTCTATGGTGCGACCTGTGAGGGTCACACCCCACTGCTCTGGAATGCATATTGGATCTAAAGCTAGAGGCCCATCCTCAACCTATAATGCATTCCAATCAAGTACATGCATAATGTTAGGAATATATCTCCTAAGAACTGAAACATGAAAAACATCATGGATGTGCGAAAGGCTAGGTGGCAAAGCAAGTCGATAAGAAAATGGTCCTATCCTCTCTAGGATCTCAAACGGTCCCACAAAGTTAGGTGCCAACTTTGAACCCTTTCTATAATGGATTAGACTCTTTGTTGGGCGCACTCTCAGGAACACTCTATCTCCAACTAAAAATTTCCTATCCACCCTATGAGCATCTGCATACTTCTTCTGTCTATCCTATACAGTCACTAAATGCTCACAAATCCACACTACCTACTGCTCCATGTCCTGAAGCATCTCAAGACCAAGAAGAATACAGTCCTCCAATCTGTCCCAGCTCAAAGGCATACAACAAGGACAACCATACAATGCCTGAAAAGGTGCCATGCCAATAGAACTGTGATATCCATTATTGTACACAAAATCCACTAGGTACAAGTAGTCCTCCTAGTGAGTCTGTCTATCCATGACATACATCCTCAACATGTCCTCAAGAACCTGGTTCACTCGCTCTATTTGTCCATCAGTCTTATAATATATGCTAAACTAAAATTTAGCTGAGCACCAAGATCATGGTGTAATGATGTCCAAAAAGTTGAGGTAAATATAGGATCTCGATATGATATAATCTGGAGAGAATTGCCATGAAGTCTCATGATATCCTACATGAAGACTCGGGCTACATAAGCTGCTATATATGATGATCTCATAGGTGAGAAATGAGCCACCTTGTTTAACTGATCAACGATCACCATGATAGCATTGTGTCTATGAGGAATCATAGGCAATCCAACTATGAAATCCATAGAAATAATATCCCACTTCCAAGATGGAATGCGATCGGCTGAAGAAGCCCTGCTGGATGCTGATGATCCACCTTGACCCTCTGACACTCTAAGCATCTAGCTACAAAGTCTACTATATCCCTCTTCATACCATCCCAATGATAAAGCTAACGAAGATCTGCATGCATCTTCTTGACACCTGGATGTGCTGAATAGGGTGCACGATGAGCCTCAAATAACACTAATGTACACAAATCATCCAAGGGTGGTACATAGATCTAGCTCATATGATGCAATATACCATCTAACTCCAAAACTTAACCAGAGAATCTACCCTCTAATGGTCTCCCTGACCTATCTCTTCCTTCACCTCCTGATACAAGGTATCACTAGGAAGTGACTGGAGTATCCTACTCCTCAAGTCCACACTAAGAGTCAATGCTAGAATGGCCTATCACTTGCAACTCAATGCATCTGTAACTACATTTTATTTTCCCTGAATATACTTTATCTCAAAGTCATATTCACAAAGGAACTGCATCCACCTTCTCTGTCTAGCATTTAGATTAGGCTGAGTAAAGATGTACTGAAGGATACAGTGATTGCTATGAAGCTCAAATTGGTGTCCCAAAAGAAAGTATCTCCACCATACCAATGCATGGACAACCGTAGCTAACTCCAGATCATGAGTAGGGTAATTAATCTCATGATCCTTGAGTTTGCGAGACTCATAGGAAATCACTCACCCATCCAACATGAGAACTACTCTAATCCCCTCTAATGATGCATCATAACACACGACAAAATCTCCCACTGGATCAGGCACAGCTAGGATAGGTGTGCTAGTCAAAAACACCTTAAGGCTCTGTAAAGCCTCCTTGTACTTCTCTATCCAAACAAACTTCTTGCCTTTCTGCTGAAGAGAAGTAATAGGGTGTGCTACTCTAGAGAAGTTCTTCACGAACCTATGGTAGTAACCCACAAGACCCATGAAGCTACATACCTTAGACACATTAGTGAGTGCTAGCCACTCCACAATAGCTTAAATCTTCGAAGGATCTACTGAGATACCTTCTCTAGAAATGAGATGACCAAGATACTATACCTTTGTCTGGAAGAAATCACACTTAGCTAGATTGGCATAAAGCTAATTCTTCCTAAGGCACTACAAAACCTGCCGAAGATGCTCTTCATGCTCCTCCATGGATCTAGAATAAATTAGTATATCATCCAAGAAGAAGAGCATAAAGTGATCAAGGTACTCTTGAAATAATCCATTCATCAAACACATGAATACCGATTCAACATTCGTCAACCCAAAAGGAACCACTATGAACTCGTAGTGTCCATAGCATGTACAAAATGCTATCTTGTGGATATCTACATCCTTAATCCACAACTGGTGGTATCCTAATTTAAGATCAATTTTAGAGAACACCTTGGCTCCCTTGGTCTAATCAAATAGGTCATCTATGCGTGGCAATGGGTACCTATTTTTGACCGGCACCTTGTTCAATTGTCTATAGTCGATACAAAAGTGTAATGATCCATCCTTCTTCTTCACAAAGATGATAGGCGCACCCCAAGGAGATAAACTAGGGCTGATGATCCCCTTTTCCAATAGCTCCTCTGACTGTAGTTTCAGCTCACTCAACTCGTGAGTAGCCATCCGATATGGAGCTCTAGATATAGGCTCTTCTCCTGGCACGACCTCTATGTGGAAGTCTATGTCACACTTTGGTGGCATACATGGGATCTCACTAGGGAATACATCAATAAAATCCTATAATATAGGATGATCTAGTATCTTGACTTTGCTCTCCATACCATCTATCTCATACATAGATACTACAAACATTTGACAACCCTTTCGCATACATCACTTCAGTTGCATAGTGAATATCATACGAAGGGATATGGGTCAAGGAATCCCTACAATATGACACTCCTTACCATCATCATCCTTGCAAAGGATGGTCTTCCATCTACAATCGATATTAGCTCCATGAGCTCCCAACCAGTCCATTCCTAAGACAACCCCATATGATCCCAAGGGAATCACACGAAGGTCAACCAAGGTAATGAATTTCCCTAGGTTTAGTTCACAATTACAAACCAAGGAATCAATAGCTACCCTAGCCCCTGAGGCTAGTTCCACTTGCGATACTAACAATTTCTTTGAAGCCACTATCCCACAACACTCAACAAGGAAAGGTGATATAAAAGAATCAGTCACTCCTGAATCAAACAATATAGAAATAGAGGTACCCCAAATAGTACCTAAAGTCTTAATGACTATCCCCTGATGCTCTTCCTATCTATGATCCACAGTTGCAAACACTCTATGTGAACCCCCTCCTACAGTAGGCTTCAAGGCTGCTAGCCTCTGTGTAGAATATTGCAGTGCTCTCTGTGGATAATTCACCGCAATGTGGCCAAACTGACCACAAGTGAAACATCCTATGCCTCTAAAATTGCCTCTCTCATTGGAGGGTGCACTAGACTACTGGACACTCCCTCTGCTCATACTAGGCTGTGCACTCTGAGCTGGATGGTTGGAATGATTATGCTTATAGTGTTGTCCACTCCTGACACTCTTACCCCTCTGGGTAGGAGGTGCAGCCTTCTACTGCTGCTGCTAATTCTAGCTCTAGTTTTGATTACCTCTGAATAATTGGATGGCTTCTTGAAGTTCCCAGTGCCCTACGACT
Source organism: Thuja plicata (assembly GCA_018584345.1). Classification (NCBI taxonomy): domain Eukaryota; kingdom Viridiplantae; phylum Streptophyta; class Pinopsida; order Cupressales; family Cupressaceae; genus Thuja; species Thuja plicata. The sequence continues at coordinate 2,023,331 of MU225724.1, forward strand.
GGTTGCCTCTATAGCTTGATCTAGAAGCTCCACTAGTCTAGCCACCCTGTCAACCTCCATGGCCTGCTGGCAAGTTATCGCCTCCGCTAGAGTGGCTTTAATAACCGCAGCTTGCAGGTTCATAGGCTCAAAGAGCTTTATGTCCCCTATGATATGGGCACTAAGCCCTCACACAAAGTGCTGAACCATTAGTGCCGTGTCCTGGCTATATCCAGTGTACTGCTTGAGCTCGTAAAAATGATGCTCATACTGCTCTACTGTCAATGTCAATTGTCTCAAATTATGAAACTCGTCGGCCCTCTACTATCTCCACTGATCAGATAGGAACCTCTCTCTAAAGTTCTCGAGAAAGAGTTCCCAGGTAACAATATCCATATGAAGACCTAGCTTCTCTTCCTCAATCTTCCACCAAATAGCCGCAAAATGTGTCAACTACATCACGACATATCTCACTTTAGTATTACTACTAAAGGGATGCATCATGAAGACTCTATCCAAAGCTATCAGCCAAGTCTTTGCCTCCAAACTAGATTCCTGTCCATTGAAAGGGATAGCCTTCCCTCTTGTCAGGTCTCTCATGTGGTTGGCTGCTAACACTGCAGGGTCCACTATAACTGTCCTCCCATGAGGGCTCCTAGATCTCTCCCTCTATCTCTCCTCATGATGGGAGTGATGAGATACATCCTGCTCCACTTTGTCTCTCTCAAGAAGGTGATCTAGGATAGCCTGAAGTATCTGTCTAGTATCCAATCCTCCAGATTCATCCTAACCCTCTCTCCTCTGATCACCTCTATCCTGTTGCTGACTAACGTCTTGTTTGACACTCGCGGAGGGGATAGGATGCCTACCTCCCCCACGGGCACCAGAACCACCTCTACCATGGGCACCTGACCCACCTTTGCCACAGCCTCTAGCAGCTCTTGTTTCAGGCATGATACTTGAAACAAACAAAGATAGATACAACATTCACCACATAGCTTGAATCATAAACTAAAGAATGAATATAACCATAAAGCAATAATTTGAAAACAAACGTGTTGTATTTCTATGTTTTAGTTTTAAGTCCAAGCTAGACACAACCTAATGGGTGTACAATTCCTAGAGTTCTCAGTGTAGAAACTAGGGCTCTGATACCAAATGTAACGCCCCGCTAGGGAACCCAAGAGAGATTAACCTAGAACATGATACTATGTGTCTTGAATAATTTTTTTTTTAAAGTTTACATAAAGAGACATACATTAATGCAGAAGCAAATACCATTTATAAACATATTTTACACACACATAGATTACACAACTCAAGGGTTCCATGACATTGAATTACTTAAAGCAAAACACAACTAACAAAAGATTCTATTTGAATAGATATAAAAATACAACTTACATAGCCATAATTACAATCCTCCTGGATAACCATGAAACCACCATAAACTCACATCCACTGCACAAGTCATAGGGTATGTGGTAATCACTCTAATCTACTTAATATACAATTTCCAGATTAGGTATCACATGTGATACTCTAATACAAGATTTACAATAATGAAATTACATAATAAATGATGAAGTAACATAAAGAGCTCATATGCAAAGAACCATCAAGCACCTGGTACATGGACGTCGAATCTCAATGGGTAAAGAATCACTACCATGGCCCATCCACGTGGAACTACAAAGGTGCACCCCACCATGCTGAGGAGATAACAAAAGACCCCAATCGGATATCCAAAACCAATAAGGAATAACCACTAAGAAAGGGATCCTGATAGCTCTCTAATCCAGGTGTACTAATCATCATGAAAGTTAAGACTCACTAATCCAGAGGCAATTAACGTACATAGGAAATCTATACTGTGTAAAGGAAGGTGTCATCATGTACGTCTTACCCTTAAGTTTTGTCCTAGCAATCTCAATGGATTTTGGCACTTAAGTGACCACACACGAAGCCATTGACCTCTCAAATTGACAAGGCCACTAACTATGCCAGGTACTTCTTGAGGCAACTAACATCTTCTCATTACCATCTTAGCCTATAGTAGCACTCAAGCATGGGCGAGGACACATCTTATTAACTCATTTTAATATCTCTTAGTATGTATTTAGTTATCACTTATTAAGTAAACTCCACAATAAGCAATCCAGTAGTCACTTACGGACACAAAACTTATTGCAAGCCACCCCTACTACACATCTAGGTAACCTACCCTAGGCTTATAGATCCTACAAAGATCTAGCATAGGTCACAACCCAAGTATACCCAAATTCAGTATCCCACACATCATGAATGGTCACATATAGGTACACAATCAGATAACAAGATCGAAAGGGTCAATATGGTCAGTTTAGGGTAATAACATAAAACACACACGCCATATAATAACAGAAATGTTAAAACACCCCTCGACCTCTGTATACATCCTAGGTCATCTAATGCCCCCAAGATAACACATATACGCAAAAGAGAACTATAAGGATGCATGGAACAAAAACGTCCTAAAAGACTGAAAAATAAATATAAACATGAAACATTTACAGCTTCCACATATGAATGTTACTTTAATACATCAATCTAATAAAATGACAATTATCAAAATTTGTTTAAATAACATTCATGTTTCTATTCCATCATACACATATTATAATTCAAATATAGAATAAATTTGCCATATAATGAATTAATTATAACATGCGTTAATTATAGCATGATTAAATATAATATATGTTGATTATAAATTAACTACAATATATATATTAATCATATTATAAATCACCTATAATACAAATCAATTTAAAATTTCTTAGCTACTAAGATATTAAATTGAACAATGAAATATGTTAATTAAAATTAATAAACCTTTATTAATTAAAATCAATAACCCTATGTTAATTAAAATTAACAATAAATATATTAATGAAATAATAATTAAAACCCTATTCATAAACATTATTAAATAAATTGCATATTAATAAAGAAAGTTTATTAACAAACTAGACATATTTATATTAATTAAAAATTTAAACTAAGCTTAACAAAAAAACCAATTTTAAAAAGAATTAATTTAAAACTTTAAACATAATTAAATATTTTTTTTTAAATTCAAAACAAAAAAAAAAGTAAAAAAAAAATATGATGTGAGGGGGGGGAGGGGGGGCACGCGGCTCTTCCCCCCTTCGCATAAAGCGCATGTGGTGGGGGGCCCACGGGGCTCCTCCCCCTGCGCATAAAGCGCTGCAAGACAAGGGGACAGGTGGGTACTGTCACCCACTTGCCATATGGCAGGTGGTGTGACAGCCCACCTTCCCTTAGGAGGGTGGCGCTAGCCACAGGGGATTGGTGGGGATGGGGTCCTACCTCCCCTAATAAAATTTAATTTATTTTTTTCCTTTTAGAACTTTTCCATTTTTAATAAATGCTGCATTTTTTGTACAATGAAGTTTCTTTAATAATTTTTTTAAATAAAATAAAATCCGAAATACGGAAAACAAGAAAAGGTAAATGCATTTTACTTCTTCCCTTTTTGTCCTTTCTGGAAATTTCTTTTTGATTGGTGAAATTAATTTTCAAGCCTGTATTTTTTTTTCCAGGGAGCTAAATTTTCCAACTAATTTAATTTTTCAAAGACAATTTCAAAAGGAAAATTTATTTATTTTTCCTCTATAGTGTAAACTATAGAACAAATTAATTTATTAATTTCTAAGAGATTTATAATGAATTTTCTCACAAAATTTTGCCAGCATTTCGCTACTATGCCAAGACTAAATAATAAATGAAAAATTCAGATCTATGGGTTTTCTAAATACCCAAAAATATGAAAACCCTAATATGCCATCTAGAAGCAAAAACATCAAACATGCATCCATCCAATCATTGAAAACTTCAGATTTTGCAAAATTGAAAACAATATATGGAGAAACAAAAACCTACCTTGGATCCAATGCAAGAACTAAAGAAATGTGATTTTGAAGAAGATAGCAAACCTGAAAACCTCTAATCCCGATCGAACCACAGATCTGAGATCCATGAAGAACCAAGCACATGCAAGAAAAAAATCACCCTAATCTCCAAAACAACAAGCGACCACAACAATCCTCAATCCTTCAAAAATCTCAAATCACCAAGAGCTCTCCAAAATGCAAAACTTGTTATGAGAGAATAACAGGAGAATTCTTCTAAAGAGAATAACTTCCCCTAATTGTTCAAACCCTCATGACAACTCCCCATTCAATCCCTAAAATGACTCAACTTGAAATTGAAAGTAATTCCCAATTAAATAATTAAAATACCCTTTATTGCCACAACTCAACTTTGACTGCTAATATCTAGTTGAGAATTTTGAATTTGAAAATACTTTTTCAACACATTCATGCACATGTAATTAATAAAATATTAAATTAAATATTTATGTCACAATAATGCATGCAACCAAATATTTAATCATTTAATTAATCATAAAAGCATATTTACTTCAATTTTTAATTAAATACTTTATTAAATCAAAATATTCAAATAATTCAATTTAATTAATTATATCAAATAAACATAGGATATAATTAAATAATTAATTCAACTATAATCCATTAAATCATTAAACATAGGAAATCACTCAAAACCCAATAAATCACCAAAAAGAAATCAAATGCAAAAGACACATACTCAAGGAAGGGGTATTCGAATTCTCGTCAACTAGACGAATCTGGATAGGGTAGTCAAACTGAAACTCATCCCAACATTAGGGTGATTAGGTTAAGGTTAGGGTTTTAGATCTGTATGTTACCTCCCCTCTTTACCATTGAGATGAATATTTATGGGCACGCTAACTCCTTCTAATTCAGGGAAGACGATGCCCTGTACCTGCAATCCTATCATCAAAAGAACACGCATGTACACATAATATAATATCATAAACAATGATAGGGATTGGTTTAATGTGTGGATCTCACCGAGGCAAGTAACTACATCTCTGTCGTCTACCATGACAACACATCAACAAGTACATTCATATATAAGACAACCATACACATGCAAGTATGGGGTAAGTACAACATAATCTGAAATCAACATGTAATCATCTTCATAATAAAATCATCACATCTATCTATGCATATGATAAACCATAACATAATAATCACCATCAACTGAAAGAATAACAACTCACATGAAATGTAACCTAAAATAATTTGGCCAATCAACTAAAACCAATGCCTAAAAGAGTACGACATCATAAAGTGAAAGCAAAATATGAGTGGGTATTACATATCTTCTATCTCTTCCTTTGTGGTAATATACTCTAGTCTAATCTCTTTCTCTACTACATTCTCCCTCAATAAATGATACTTAATAAAAATATGTTTATTCTTTGAATGCATTAAAGGATTCTTTGACATATTCACTGTGCTAGTGTTATCATAGTGGATAACCACTGACTCTTCAAAAATTATTTCAATGTCCTTCAACATTTGTTTCATCTAAATAGCTTGTGTATAATTTATTGTAGCAGCAACATACTCTGATTCAGCAGTAGATTGAGCAACACAGTCCTGCTTCTTACTTAACTAAGAAACCAGACTTTTCCCAAGGAAAAATGGTCCACCACTTATACTCTTTCTATCATCCACATTACCTTCCCAATCAACATCAGTGTAAGCTTGTAAAATAAAATCATCTGATTTCTCATACCAAAATCCATATTCTATTGTTCCTTTTAAGTATCTGAAAATTATTTTCACAACAACAAGGTGTGTCTCTTTAGGATTTGCTTGATATCTTGCCACAATCCCAACTGCATTGGAAATATCTAGTGAGGTGTGAGTTAGATATTGTAGACCACCAATCATCGATCTGTACTTTTTCTAAAAAAAAATTTGAGTCTCATCATTATTAGTCAGTTTGTATCCAGTCACGATGGGTGTTCCAATAGGTTTACAATATTCCATTCCAAACTTATTTAACATTTCCTTAGGATACTTGGTCTGAGATATAAAAATACCATTCTTACTCTGATTAATTTGCAAACCAAGAAAAAATTTCATCTCACCACGGTAAAAGTACAAAGTTGTGTCGCATTTGAGGATCATTTTCATAGTTCTGGCCGAAATTATTTTGGCTGAAATAGTTTCGGTCAAAATATTTTTGGCCGTACATATGTGGCACAAGCGTGGTGCCATGTGGTGTTGATGTGGCAAATTAGTTTCGGCTGGACCCATTTCGACTGAAAATTCATGAGTAAATATAAGCCAACTATGTTTTGTTGATGAAGAATTGGCACATATTTATATAGGGGGGTTTGGCCAGAACTGGTTCATCCAAATTAGTTCCGGCCAAAACTGTCTATGTGGCATCCTATGTGGCAGCCAAATAGGCAAAAATTTCAAAATTACTGAACTTCTCACTTAGACAACTGATTTATTCATCAAAACTCAACCATTTTAAAAATCTAAATATACCCTTTTGTAGAGCTCAAAGTCTAGATTATGATCATATAATTTTTATTATATTTTGATTACATATAATATATTATAATTTGAAAAAACTTCAAGTAGGTATTTTAACATTGAAGAACATGCTTGTTCGAAAAAAGGAAAAAAATAGCAAATCATTTCAAAAAAATTTAAAAATTATATTTAACACTAAAGGAGAGAGTCCTCTTCAAGAATATATAATTTTTTTTGTATTTGGTGTAGATTTGCTAGGGCAAATGTGGAGGGAGAAAAAAACTGTTAATTTTGGGTAACTCCAACTTTGAATAGTTATAACAAAAAAAATATATACTGAAAACCAATCTTTCTTTTTTTATGCACTAGATGTACATGTCATCTAAAACATATTTTTAAATCAGAGGAAAAAATGATTATTTGGATATATTTAGTTGGAGGGAACTAGACCCTACATTTTTAGCATTTTTTGAGCAATTAAAAAATGGACTTCAAAATTAAAAAAAACTAGGTCAATGCTTATTCAATTTTTTTAAAAAAAAATATAGGCATAAACTAAATTCAGTTTTACACATTTCATTAGTTTACATCATTTTCAAATTCTAAACACAAATGCCACTTTTATGTCATTAAAGTTTAGCAGTTTTGCAGCTCGTGGTCTTCTTCCTTTGTAAAAGTGTGACACAAGTTTGTACTTTTACCCACCAGTCATTGACATTTCAAATTCATTTTTCATTTCTTTAGAGAACTTCTTACTCATCTTATCATTGCCTCCAAAAATGATATCATCAACAAAAACTTCTATGATTAAGATTCCATCTTCAAATGTTCTTAAATATAAATTACTGTCTGCATTACCTTTTCTGAAACCAAGATGACGTAAGTATTTTTCTAGTCTTGCATACCATGCTCTTGGTGCCTATTTCAGTCCATACAATGATTTCTTCAACTTACAAACCTTGTCTTCATTTTATATCAAAGGAAATCCATTAGGTTTCTCTTTGTATACCTATTCTTCCAAATCTCCATTTAGAAATATTGATTTCACATCCATCTGATATACTTTAAAGTCTTTATGTAAAGCACAAGCAAGAAATAATTTCACAGCTTCTAGCCTAGCAAGAAGAGTAAATGTTTCTTCAAATTCTATTCCTTCTTGTTGTGTTTATCCTTTACAAATCAGTCTAGCCTTATTTCTTACCACTATTCCATCCTCATCCATCTTGTTTCTGAAAACCCATTTAGTTCCTATCACATTTTTGTTCTTAGGTCTTGGAACTAGTTCCCAAGTATTATTTTTCTTTATATGTTCAAGTAATTCTTGCATAGCTTTAGTCCTATATTCATATCTACATGCTTCATCAGTAGTTTTTGGTTCAACTTGAGAAATCAAATAAATTTAATCTCTAACTCTAGATCTAGTCATCATACCTTTACTTGCATCACCAATGATTTGTTGTTTAGGATGGTTCTTGTTAACATACCTCAGAGTCTTAGTAAGCTCAATTAATTCATCTTCAATCTCATTATCAACCATCAAAGGTTCAATAGTGACCTTTTTATCTCTAAAATATGACCACAGTCATACATTCTTTCCTGAATCTGAAAATTTTCACCTATCCTCAGATTAGAACTTTCAATCAATTTTCTCAATCTCAGATTATAAAATTTATATGCTTTTATCTTAGTAAAATAACCAAGGAAAATACCTTCATCACTTCTAGCATCAAACTTCCCTATCCCATCATCTCTTTTGATATAACATTTACTTCCAAATATTATGAAATATTTTATAGTAGGTGTATGATCAAACCAGAATTCATAAGGAGTCTTACTTGTACCTTATTTGATCTAAATTCTGTTCAAGGTGTACATAGTAGTACCAACAAATTCCCTCAAGTGAACATGTGATATATTTCCTTCTAGTAGCATAGTTCTTGTAGCATCCAATATTGTTCTTTTTCTTCGCTCATCTATACCATTCTATTGTGGTGTCATAGGTGCAGATGTTTGTCTGAATATTCCATGCTCTTCACAGTAGGAATTAAATAAATCTGATGTAAACTCACCACCTCTGTATGATCTCAAAAATTTTATCTTTAAACCAAATTCATTGTCAACGTTTTTTTTGAATAACTTGAATTTTTGAAATGCTTCAGATTTCTCTCTCAAATATGTAACCCACATCATTCTAGAAAAGTCATCAACAAAAAGTATAAAGTACCTTTCACCATAATAAGTTCTTTCTCTTGTAGGACCACACAAATATGTATGTACCAGATCCAACTTCCCTTTTACTAAATAAGATTTTCTTTTAAAACTGCTTCTGGTCTGCTTCTCCATAACACACTCTCTACATATAGTGTTAGATGGTTTCACAATCTTAAGTAGATCTCTTACAACATTTATCATACTTTCCTTCACAATTTTATCAAAGTTAACATGAAAAAATCTTCTATTCCATAACCAACTGTCATCAACCTTCGTAATAAAAAAAGAAGCTTCAGATGTATTAAATTCAATTACATTACCTCTAGATTTAGTACTATATGTGATCAAGTCTCCTGATTTACTTTTCATAGAAAATTTCTCATCAATGAATTTCAATTGATAACCTCTATCCACTAACTGCCCAACACTCAATAGATTATGCTTGAGTCCATCAAAAAGAAGTACATTGTCAGTATTAGTCTTTCTATCTAGAGAAATAGATCCAAATCCAATGATAAGATTAGGAATATTGTCACCAAATCTAACAACACCACCATCATATCTTTTCAGACTCACAAACTTATTTTTACTTCCAGTCATATGATGTGAACAACCACTATCTATAAGCCATTCAGATTTCTTTTGAACACAGGATACTAAGGATTTTTCTTCATGTAGAGGTTCATTATCCTTAATAGAAATAAATCCAATTTCATCATAGTCTACATCATCATAAGATAGGCCTTCACTAGCATAATAAAATTTCTTTTTTTTTTTGAATACTTAGATTTGTAAAACTTAGGTTTATGCTTTGGAACCCTTGTAGGACATCAAGATGTAAAATGACCAAACTTGTTACATGAAAAAAATTTCAGAGGTAACTTGCCTTCAAATCTACCATTACCTCTCTTTTCTCTTCTAGCAATCAGAGATACCACTTCATCTAGCTTTCTTTTTTCCTCCTGTATATGTTCCCATTCATCGGCATAGTATCCAAGCTCTTCTCTCAAGTCACCATTGCTGGTTTTCGCAATTCCAGATAAGGTCTTTTTGTTCCTATGAACAATTGCCTTGAATGCTAACTCTAGTTTAGGTTAAGAATCTCCCAATTTTGTGGCCTCAAAAGTAGTTAGCTTACCAATAAACATATCTCTAGTAAAGTTTGGTCTCAAAGGTATAATTTCCTCTATATCTTGTGTATGCACCCTAAAATGGTCGCCTAGACTATGGGCCCCATTTATCATTTTATAATTTTTTCAAATTCCTGAATCAATGCTTTGCAACATTTTCAATTCAAATCAATTTCCTTGATCAAATCGTAATTAATTCAATTATTTCAATATTTCCTAAGGTTTGACCATTTTTATTTAATTAAAAGATTTAATATCCCTTTTAATTAAATAAAATTCACCTTATTTAATTAAATTAAATTCCTCCCATTTAATTAAATAAAATTCTTCTAATTTATTTAATTATAAAGAAAATCCCTCTTTCAATTAAATAAATAAAAATCCCCACTTAAAGCACTTTATTTGATGAAAAAGGAAATAAATTAAATAAAAATTAAATAAAAATCCCTTTTTCTTCACATCTTTCTAAGTGGTGGGCTTTTTTCTTTTAATGAGCACATGGATCAACCAAGATTTAATCTCCACCATTGCTCATTTATTTTTGCCTCTTAATCTCTACCGTTCACTTCCCTATAAAAGGAAACCTCTCCTTCTCATTCTCATATAGAATTTTTAGGTATTGTTATGCTGTAGGTTTGGAGAGAAATTTTGGAGGAGAATTTGAGCACTTTGGCTTGGATATTGCAACTTCTCTCTTCCTGTCTTCTTCTTCTTGCATCCATGGCTATTCATGTAGATTAGATTCATATTAGATTAAATTCATATTTCCTTTCATAGAATAATCATGCATTGTTATCATTTAGATTAATTTCCTTTCATGCATTGCAATCATATAGAATAGTTCTCATTTCATTGCATATTGGATGATCATGGAGACTAGCATCCTTTCTTTTTCTCTTTGAATCTCCCATTTCATGGTCTACTTGCAGGGGCACAACTAGGTCAATCTAAGGGCCTCCATCACAAACCTTTGCACTCCATGACTAGGGAGCTATGAGTCTATATTTGAGGCCTCATTCTTGAGAAACCTTGGATGGAATGACCCATAGAAGTGAAACACATTTTTTGGCACCCACCATGGGGCAGAAGATTCATTTTCTATCATTATATTATTTTTCATAATTTATTTTTGGATTTCTATATTTTCTGTATTTTTGCAGGGAAATTTCACGTGATGTTTTACAGGTCTGCAGGCAAGTTTTTACTGATCTGTGTGTTTCTTCATGCGGCACTGTGTGAATCTTCATGCGGCTCTATGTGAATTTTTGCATGACATTTGACACCAGGCTCTGTGATCTGTTACTATTTATTGTTTTCTGCATTTTTTTGTTGTCTCTGCATTTCTTCACATGAGATTCTATGAATCTTCGTGTGGCTATCTATGAATCTTTGCGCGGCACTCTAAGAATCTTCACACAATATTTTGCACCAGAGATCTGAATTTTATTCCTATATTTTATATCTTTGATCTCTAACCACTAATATTTACTGTTTCTGGTGGTTTATGATTTGATGTTGCTGTTGTTGATTTGGACTTGCATGGATAAACAACAAAATGATTTGTGTTGCATTGGATTTGAGGTATTTTGTTGATCTCTATAACATTTGGATTTTGGAAATAATAATGAACATCTCATGTGTTTATCTTGAGTTTTTTCTTTCTTTCATAGATCACATTTCCAATTGGTGTTCTAAAAATGGACCTAGATTTTCTTTCTTGCATATATGTTTCACATAGTAATTAGGCCCTATGAACACTATTTGTGGCGATCTTGAGAGAGTGGGCTTCATTCACTTGTCTTATATGTGAAGCTCTTCTTGACGATAGATCCCCTTATAGGTAGGGAAGGATTTGTTATTATCTCACTTGGTTTGGTCTTCAACTTTAATTGGTACTTTCTCCCTTGAGATTGATGGTCATTGTTGTTGATTTACCTTAGGTGAGGTGATTTCAAATTAGTGAGTCAATTAATCTTGTTTTCTATGTTTGGGTGAGGTGAAGAGGCTAGAGGATTATGCTCTTTTCCCTTTTGGGAGAATCAAAAACTTGAAACCCTTGAATCCAAACCAAGTCCCCATGTGGTCCATATTGTGAGTCTTCCTTGGTAGAGAGGGTTAACTGTAGTGGACATTCCCTTTATTGGGTAAACCATGTGGACAGAACCTCAAGCGACAATAGCCATTTTCTCCATGGTAGAAACAACTACTATATAAATTTCCTTATGGAGGAAATCTCCATAGGTGTAGTTTCTTGTGGGTTGTTAGATCTCCTCAGCAGCTTCTGATTGATTAAATTCTCAGACTGTGTCAAAATCTCAGTGCGCTGAGATTGGATTTCACCCATTTGAGATTGCAAAAGTTGCAGAGTCAAGCCATTACTAAGAACCATAGTGCAACCAACTTTTTCTTTTCTAGGACTATGTGCATGATTGGGAAAACATTTTGAGAACATACACAAGTAGAATATTTATGGAGAAGAATACTATGTCACTATTCTTGTTCATGCGCAAGGTTGCTTTGTCCCTTGCTCATTGTTTGATGACAATTGATTGCTTGGACTCCCTGATTGCTGTCTTATGTGCTTGATTCATGATAAAATCTATTAATGCATCTAGTTGGTCAATTAAAATGAATGAAAATTGAGTTCTGGTTCCTTTCTATCAAAACCCTCCCATGAGAAAATTGTTTCTTCGCGCGACTCTGTGTGAATTCTCGTGCTATACTATGAGAATCCTCATGCGATATCTTGCCAATTTACTGTTATCTTGTCACACTAGTCTAGTCTTTCTTCACGCGGCTCTATGCATTTTTTTCGTGCGGTCCTGTGCTAATCCTCATGTGAGAAAGCTTTTTGTCACATGAAATTATCTGCCAGTGAGCTATTTGCTGTCATCTCCTACTTGCTTTCTTGTCGCCCTGTCATTTTCTAGTTTTCCCTGGTTGATCTGGGCCAGATTGGATTACTTACCCTGTTGTTAGAAGCTTGTTTATGCTTTGCATTCTTGTGTTTTGACATCTTGGATTAGAAATCTTTGATTTCACAAGTGACCTTGCTTGGAAGCTTGGTGAGCTAGGAACCATCCTTGTTGAAAAGATAAACCTTTAGATTCTTTAATAACACACTTGGAGAGTTTTGGTAGTCTCTTGTCCATTCACTTTCATACAATTTCAATCTCAATTAATATAATTTGGGTAAGACCATCCTCTTGATCCATATGTGCTAGGGTATTCACCCAAATTTATTGGGCACCTCTGTAGCAGTGTTGGCTTATGCCTCTTTGCAAAATTCTATCTTATCACCTCCTTTTGGACAAGTTAATGCCTTTACTATCCTAGTTTTGTACCATTGTTTCTTTGGGTAATCCTATAAACTAGTACCTTTTCTTTCATTCTAGTTACAACAAGATATTAAGTAAATCAAAGAAAACTACTTAAAGTGGTTTTTAACCAATTACCCTTAGTTCAAACTCGCCAAAGACATAAGGGAAAAGAACCCATATTTGATCAATCACCTAGGAATACTTCAGAAGTGTGGTTTGATTCCAAGAGTCATCTTAGTGAGTTGGGTATCTCTTTAGCATCTTCTCACTCTTCTATGGATATGAGTTATACAAGGACTCAGAGAGAGAGGGAAGCCATGGATAAACTTTGTGATGATATGTTTGCAAAGAGTAGAAATGCTATTTCATTCAGTGGCTCCTCTCATGGCAGTAGAATGGCCTCACTCCTTTTTTCAACAAGATATTTAGATGCACACCAAAGGGCTGAGAGAGAGAGGTAAGAGACATGCTTATAATGATAATTTATCACAACATGAGAACCAAGGAGATGAACTTTATGATACTCATATCAATACAACCTATACCAACAACTTGTTTCAAAATTCAAGACCAAGTTCACCTCTTAAAACTTCTACTAATTACATGAGTGACAGACTCAAAAGGATTGAGCATGAAAAGAAAGCATTCCAAGATGAATAAGCTCATAAGGAAGAATAAATTAGACGCCTAGAGTTGGAGAAATAGAATTTGATAGAAATGGAAAAGAAAGCCTTTCAAGAAGAGAAAGATAGGCTCTTGGCTCGACAACTCAATGATCCATTCAATAATATGCATGTTAGTGGTGGAAATTGTTCTCCTCTGTCCACTCCTCCTAGGACTCCATGAAGTAGGAGACATTCAAGATTTCCATCATGATCTCCTAGCCCTAGGGGAAGAAGGGCCTCAAGACATGATCATTATAGGAGAAAAACCCCTCCTAGGAACTCAAGGCCACCTTCATAATGTGCTCATTATGGTTCACAATATGGGGGTAGTAGCTTGAGCTTTGATCGCACCTCCCAAGATTTCATGAAAATGCAACAAGAGCCACTTTTTCAACAGTATGTGGAGAAATACTTGGAGAAAAACAAGGATAAGTTCCTAGAGAGCCTAATCAAAAAGGGTGCTAGCGTCCCTCACAACTTTGATGTGGATAAAAATATTAAGAAGCAACGTCCATCCCAAGAGGAGAAGATCAATGAAATGCAAAGAACAATGGACAAGATTTTTGCACCTAAGAATTCTTTCTCGTTGGACTCAATTTGTCCTAATCCTTTTGATAAGAGTTTTGACATGAAAGAATTTCCTAGAAAGGTTGAAATTCCTCAATATGACAAATATGATGGGAGTGGAGATCAACATGATCATGTGCGCCAATTTTATACCACAAGTTTTGAGTTCCATCAAGATGATTCATACTTTATGAGATTGTTCCCATGAAGTCTTAAGGGACAAGCAATGAAATGGTTTACTAAGATAACTCCCCCTATTAATACTTTCAAAGAGCTTGTTCATAGATTTGTTCAACATGTTGCATACAATGTTTCAAGATCTATCACCTTGTTGGACTTATGTACCTTAAAGAAGAATCAAGTAGAATCCTTTGTTACTTTCTTACAAAGGTGGAGATGAAAATTCTCTTGCTATTGTAGAACTATTCCTGATAATGAAAAGATTGACATTCTTGTTAGTAATTTGGTCCCTGAAATGCGGTATGAAGTTAAGAAAATGGTTTTTGATTCGTTTGACACCATGGTTGAGTCCGCATGTAGAATTGAGGATGTTTTAAGAGAACAAGGGATTTTGAATAAACATGGAAATAACAACAACAATGGTCAAGACAACAATAACTGTAACAAGGATAAAGGGAGGAACCAACATTGGAATAGGAACAAACAAGTGGTTAATGATGGAGTTGTGGATTCCTCCCAACCTAAAGATCAACCTATGCTCCACTTATCTAGTATTGTTCAAGCTACAAAGCTCAATACATCCAATCAACAAGAAAGTAAGCCAAGTTACCAAGGTAAGCCTAAAAGCAAAAGACATCAATTTGCAAAACTTGGTAAGTCATACGGGGATATTTTAAATTGTTGGAGATTTACTTTTGGAAACTAGTTGTTTGTATGTTTGTCTTTGATGACAACATATAATATACAACAGTGTTCTGTATGTAATTATCATAATGATGATAACCTTTGTGTGGTTATATTCATGTTTTAGACATGTTGTTGATGCTTTGTTCATACACGCAGAATCAGATTTGATGTTTCAGTTGTGTTGTGTAATTCTGTTAGTGGCAGTTACAGTTTCTAGAGTTTATCTATACAGAGCTGACATATTTGCATTGGTTCTAGAGTTGCACTTATCTTTGGGATATGCATGTTTGTATTCAAGATTAGTTATGGGTTGAAGATAGTTATCTAAAGGCACCAAATGTGTTTTAACAAGATTGCAATATTAGAGTTAATTTGGTGAAGCCGACGTTGTGAAGCATCACATCTATTCAGTTTATATTATGCGGTTGTAATTATTCTTGTGTGATTAGTTTAGTCGAAAAGGATGTTATGAAGAGTTTCCTAATAGGTCCCATGATCTCATACTTTGAGGAAGATACTTATAGTAGTTCATGTCTAAATGCTAAGTATGAATGATAAGATAAGTGACAGAAAAAGTACAGAGCAGAATATCAGTTGCATTTCATTCATCAAGGATCTATGTGAAGAAGTAGTGGAAGATTAAAATACATTAGAACTGATCAAGACATCAGGTCTACTCTATAGTTCATCTTCAGATATAGTGCATATCTATTCTACAGAAGGTTGTAGCCTTCACCATTGAAGCAGTGAGCTTTTGGATAGTGAGTCCTCACCCTTAATAGGGTTATTTGTAAAAGACTCCTAACAGGGTCAGACCCTTAACCAGGTCACTATACTTATTGCATTGTAAAGAACAACTCCCAAAAGGGTTGCAAGATCTTCTAACATGGATTATTATAAACAAGTATAGTTCTTTGTGGGTGCTAATTCCCACTGGGGTTTTTACCATTTGGTTTCCGCATAATCAAATTGTGGTGTTGTCTATTGTGTTATCTGAATGTACATTTACTTTACTGTATTTTGGAGTTAATAAGACAAATGAATTAAATTAATTGACAACTGATTCACCCCCCCCTCTCAGTTATCCTTTTCTAACAATTGATATCAGAGCCAAGTGCCTTGAAGAGAAAGCCTAACAACTTAAGGTAGATCAGATGGCATACTTCAGAAAAGAGAGTCCTAAGTTTGATGGAGAGAATTATCTGGATTGGAAGAACAAAATGATAACACATCTACAGTGTGTTAGTTTTGATATCTTTGAGATAGCCACATAAGAAGTTGATATTCCCTCTCTAAAAGACCTTTCAAGAGATGATTCCACTAGTAAACAAAAGGATACATTCACAGCTAATGCAATTGCCAAAGAAGCCCTTATAATTATGTGCACTATCTGACAGTGAATTCTCTGAGATCAAGAAAGTAGACAAGGCATACACAATATGGAAGTATTTAGAAGACATGTTTGAAGGAGATATCCAAGCAAAGAATGCACATAGGAAGACATGGAAAAAGAAATACAACAATATTGAGATGCTACTTGAAGAGAACATTAGAGCCTACAATCAGAGGATAAATGAAGTAGTTTCTGGAATTAGAAACAATGGTGGAGAAATTTCAGATGAAGACATAATGGACAAATTGATGACTACATTGACATCAGACTATGAGAGAAAGATCAATATTCTAGATGAAACCATGCAATTTTCAAAAGACTTCAAGAGAGATACTTTGATCAGTAAAATATCTGCATTTGAGATATTAAGATTGAAGACTGAACCCAAAAGTGAAACAACCTTCAAAGCATCAATACATGGTAAGAAAACTTTACACACTTCTAATGAGAAAGAAGAAGTTGATGAAGAACTAGAAGAAAATATTGCCATGATTGCTAAAAGAGAAAAGAAAGGCAAAGGAAAGTATGAAGGACAACTTCCATTCAAGTGTTTTTCATGCAACAAGATTGGTCACTTTGCATTCAAGTGTCCCACAAGAGTCAAGAAGTTCAGATCTGATTACAAACCTAAATACAAAAAGGAATGCTACCATGCTGAAGAAGGTGTAATAGATGAAGATTCAGGAGAGGGTGAAATTGGATTCATTTCCATTAAAGACATTGAAAAATTGCTTGAGGAAATGGACATTGAAGATGAAAAGGAAGCACAGGAGTTAGCCCTAATTTCCAAAGAAGACATCAAAATTGACTGGATCATTGACAGTGGATGCTCTCACCACATGACAAGTGATAAAGATAGGTTTGTTCATTTGGAAAAGTATAAAGGTGGTATGGTTAGATTTTGAGATAAGACTCCTAAACCTATCATAGGCAAAGGATCTATCACCCTGGATGGAAAGAATAAGACAGATGATGTTTTGTATGTTGATGGATTACATCACAACTTACTAAGTATTGGACATCTACTTGACAAAGGCTATCATTTGGAATTCAAAGACAACAAATGCATTATTAACAACAAAGAAGGTGACATTATTGAATCTAGATAAAAAAAAAAGGTAATGTTTTTCAGCTCAATTCAGATGTAAGTTGTTTTGTTGCAAAAGTGGATGACAATTGGTTATGGCACAAGACACTGTCATATTAATTTTGACAATATAGTAAAGATAAGCAATGTCAAGGTAGTTAGAGACCTTCCAAGTATTACAAGACCAGTTGACACAATGTGTAGGAAATGTATTATGGGAAATCATGTAAAGAGCTCTTTCAGAAGCAAGAAAAACTCAGCTGAGAACAAGTTAGACCTAGTGCATACAGATTTATGTGGTCCTACTCAAACCAGATCATACTACGGAGAAAGGTATTTCAGTTTGTTTGTTGATGATTTTTCAAGGATGATGTGGGTTTCATTCTTATAAGATAAGTTTGAAGCCTTTGAGAAATTCAAAATATTCAAAGCTAAATTTGAAAATGAATCTGGATTAAAAATAAAGTGTCTAAGATCAGATAGAGGAGGAGAATTCACCTCTAACCAGTTTTATGACTACTATGAAGAACATGGAATAAAAAGACAGTTGAGTGCACCTAGAACCCCTTAGCAGAATGGGATTGCAGAAAGAAGGAACATGATCATAATTGATACAACACGCCTATGATGATTGAAGGAAAAGTTGCACACACCTATTGGAGAGATGCAGTCAATACATCAGTCTATACTATCAATAGAACACAACTAAGACTAGGCGTAGATAAGACACCTTATGAACTTTGGTTTGGTAATGTACCTATAGTAAAATAATTCAGAATCTTTGGTAGGAAGTGTTACATCAAAAGAGATGATGGTTTTGGTAAGTTTGATGATAGAAGCAATGAAGGTATTTTCCTTGGTTACTCTACTAAAAGCAAAGCATACAGATGTTTCAATTTGAGATTAAAGAAGATAATTGAAAGTACTCATGTAAAGATTGATGAGAAGTTCATTGTTCAAGAAAGGTACTATGAATATGCACCTATGATTGAAGATGAACCCAGGCCAAACAACAAGGAAACTGTTATAGAAGAAATGTTTGATTGTATTGATGTATCATGTAATGACCCTGAATCAAGAAAAGAAGAATCACAGATTACAGAGGAGGATATCACACCTAAAGTTTCAAAATTCACATCTAGAGACCATTCAAAAGATGATATCATTGGAGATCAGAGCAGTAGTGTTTTGACTAGATCTAAAGAAAAATGTTTAATAGTGGATGAAGAGGTATGTTTACTTTCACAGATTGACCCTTTAAGTGTTGAAGATGCTTGCAAGGATTCTGATTGGCAGAAAGCAATGGAAGAAGAATTAGATCAAATAATCAAAAATGACACATGGGAATTGGTTCCAAGACCTGGTGAAAAAAATGTGATTGGAACAAAGTGGGTATTCAGGAATAAGATGAATGAAGATGGTACAGTGGTCAGAAACAAAGCAAGACTAGTGTGTAAAGGATATGTATAGAGGGAAGGGATAGATTATACTGACACATTTTCCCCTATGAGCAGACTAGAAGCCATTAAGTTATTCTTGGCTTATGCAACATTCAAAGATTTTAAAGTATATCAAATGGATGTCAAATAAGCCTTTCTAAATGGCGACTTTAAGAAAGAAGTCTACATAGAACAACATGAAGGATTTAATCTATCAGATAAACCAGACATGGTATGTAGATTGAAGAAAGAACTCTATGGACTTAAACAAGTCCCAAGAGCTTGGTAGGAGAGAATAGATGGTTATCTTACCAAGATTGGATTCAAGAAAGGAGCAACAGATTGCAACTTATTCATAAGAGAGACACCTAATGGATTATTACTTGTTGCCATATTTGTTGATGACATTATCTTTGGAGGTAATGACAAGCTTAGTGCAAAATTTGCAAAAGAAATGCATAATGAATTTGAAATGAGCATGATTGGTCCTGTAAAATATTTTTTGGGATTGAATGTAAAGCAGACAAATAAAGGAATATTCATAAATCAGTCCAAATATGTGAAGGAAATATTGAAGACCTTCAAGATGGAAGACTGTAAGCTAGTATGCACTCCTATGATAATAGGAAGAAAGATTTCTAAAGAAGATGATTCTATAGCAGTTGACAAGACATTGTACAAGTCTATGATTGAAAAAATTATATATCTTACTCAATCTAGACCAGACATATATAATGCAGTTGGCATTGTTGGTAGATTTTCAGCTGAACCCAAGCAGAATCACCTAATGGAAATAAAGAGAATATTTAGATATCTAAAGGGAACTATAGACTATGGTTTATGGTATCCTAAATTAGAGAATGTACAACTTCATGTATATACAGATGCAAATTGGGTAGGGTGTATTGATGACAGGAAGAATACTTTAGGAGGAGAAGTATTTCTTATAGATAGGTTGGTTTCTTGGGTAAGCAAGAAGTAGAATTGTATCTCTCAGTCAACAACAGAAGCTGAATATGTTACAGTAGCATTGAATTGTTCAATAATGGTTTGGATCAAGAAGATGGTTAAAGATTTTGGTATTCAGGTTGATTATCATATTGTTATTCATTGTGATAACACTAGTACTATCAACATGTCCAAAAACCTTGTGATGCACACAAAGAAAAAATACATTGAGATCAAATACCATTTTCTTAGAGAAAAAGTTATAGATAATGAAGTAAAATTGGACTATGTAAGCACTAAAGAATGGTTGGAAGATATTTTCACAAAGACTTTCTCAAAAGATACTTTTGAGTATCTCAGGGAGAAGTTGGGAGTAATTTCCTTTCCTGAGTTTGATTAGATAAAGAAAAAAGTACATCAGTCCATGGTGACTGATGAATGGTTGACTACTCTATTTCTGGAGTAGTACCTATGCCTAATTGTTTATGGGGCCCTTTTCATTGATGTCAAAGGGGGAGTATGTAGTAAGGGGGAGCATATACTCTGGGGGAGTATATGATCATGTAACTTAAAAACACACACATCAGAGCTGTAGTAGTGTAGAGGAATCTTTAATGAGGATATTAAGAAGATTGTAAAAAGAAAGAGGACACCATGTGCTAAAGATGTTTTTAATATCATATGTTTCCATCAATGTCAAAGGGGGAGATTGTTGGAGATTTACTTCTGGCAGCTAGTTGTTTGTATATTTTTCATTGATGACAACATATAATATACATCAGTGTTTTGTATGTACTTATCAGAATGATGATATTAACCCTTGCATGGTTATATTCATGTTGTAGACACGTTGTTGATGCTCTGTTCATACACGTAGAATCAGATTTGATGTTTTAGTTGTGTTGTGTAATTCTGTTAGTGGCAGTTACAGTTTCTGGAGTTTATCTATATAGAGCCGACATATTTGCATTGGTTCTTGAGTTGTGCTTATCTTTGGGATATGCATGTTTCTATTCAAGATTAGTTATGAGTTTAAGATATTTATCTAAAGGCACCAAACATGTTTTAACAAGATTGCAATGTTAGAGTTAATCTGGTGAAGTTGACTTTGTGAAGCATCACGTCTATTCAGTTTATATTGCATGGTTGTAATTATGCTTGCATGGTTAGTTTAGCCAACAAGGATGTTATGAAGAGTTTCATAATAGGTCCCATGATCTCATACTTTGAGGAAGATACTTATAGTAGTTCATTTGTTAACACTAAGTGTGAATGATAAGATAAGTGACAAAAAAGTACAGAGCAGAATATTAGTTGTGCTTCATTCATCAAGGATCTATATGAAGAAGCAGTGGAAGATTACAATACAATGGAACTGATCAAGACATTAGGTCTACTCTATAGTTCATCTTCAGATATAGTGCATATCTATTCTACAGAAGGTTGTAGCCTTCACCATTGAAGCAGTGAGCTTTTGGATAGTGAGTCCTCACCCTTAATAGGGTTATTTTTAAAAGACTCCTAATAGGGTCAAACCCTTAACCAGGTCACTATACTTATTGCATTGTAAAGAACAACTCCTAACAGGGTTGCAAGATCCTCTAACAGGGATTATTATAAACAAGTATAGTTCATTGTGGGTGCTAATTATCACTAAGGTTTTTACCATTTGGTTTCCCCGTAACCAAATTGTGGTGTTGTCTATTGTGTTATCTGAATGTACATTTACTTTATTTTATTTTGGAGTTAATAAGAGAAAAGAATTAAATTAAATGATAATTGATTCACCCCCCCTCTCAGTTATCCTTTTCTAACATAAATAAACTTATCGCTAACAATCTTGTACATCCTCAAGATCCTGCGCATTTTCATATACCTGAAGTTAAACCACATTGGTGGAAGGAGAAAGCCTTTTTCATATTTCATAATGGTATTGGAAATGATGTTGAACACTATTGGAAACTCAGGCATATCATTCAAGATCTCATTGAGAGTGGACAAATTACAATAGATGGATTGAACACCAACACCAATTAAGGCATTCAAGGAACCTTTGCCCAAATATGAAAAGAGAGAAACCTCTAAAGTTAAGAATGGAAAAGCTGAGATCAATTATACTTACACAGATGCAGAGCATACAATCAATATGCTTGGATTTGTGGAAGAAAATGTTAACATGATGAGTGGCAGAGATCCTTATGGTTATGATCTAGATGAAGAATCTCCTCCTATTTTTGATAAAGAACCTGTTGTGGTGCTAAGGGGTCCCAACTCCAGAGTGTTGTCTCAAGCTCTTAATGCTATTACATGAAGTCAAGGTCCCATTGTCATTAGAGGACCCAATTCAAGTCAATCCAGTAAACCTAAGCAAGTAGCATTCAAGCCTGTCACCTTGAAACCAGCTGTCAATCCTAAGTCAAACAACAATCTTGTTGATCAGTTACAAACAACCCCCACTCAAATTTCAATCTTTGAGCTCTTAGAGTTGTCCCCGAGATATAAAAAAATCCTTGAGGATGCTTTGCACATGACAAATATCCCCAAAAACTTAGATATTGATCAATTCCAGAATATGGTTAATCACATTGCTACCCCTCATTACCTTGCATTTTCAGAAGATGATGATAAAGCTTTGAGCTATCCGCACAATCTTGCCCTTCACATTGAGGTCATGATCCATTGCACCTGTGTCAGGTGTGTATTGATAGATGGGGGTGCTAGGCTTAATATTTTTTCCTTTAGTCTTTTGAAAGAATTGGGTTATTCTGAAGAGGTTATAGATACTAGAAAAAA
This sequence comes from Thuja plicata, assembly GCA_018584345.1. NCBI lineage: Eukaryota > Viridiplantae > Streptophyta > Pinopsida > Cupressales > Cupressaceae > Thuja > Thuja plicata. The sequence continues at coordinate 2,046,182 of MU225724.1, forward strand.
TATTACTATCAAAGTCCATGATGAGGCAGAAAGAAGTTTCAAGGGGTTGGCCGTCCTTCCTATTAGGATTGGCCCTGTTGAAAAAGACATTGTATTTCAAATAGTTGATGTCGGATCCCTTATGTATAATATATTACTTGGTAGACCATGGATTCATGATATGCAAGTAGTGACATCTACCTATCATCAATGTGTTAAGTTCCCCTACAATGGAATAGATATTTGTATACCTGCGGATAACACTTTATTTATTAATTCAAAGTAGAATATTTTGACGCAACCTTAGCTGAATATAAAGACAAGCTTAAGCCAATATACCTTGGGATGGGGGGGTATCAACTCAACTCCCTGACTAAATTACCAGTTTTACCCAAGTCTTATGGAAAACCTGCAAAAGAAAAGAAACCTTCCTCTTCAACTATGAATTTATTTGGAAAATTTGTAGAGTCATTAGTGCCTATTCAAGATGAGAAGGAGGAGACATTTTTTAGAGACTAGATCTATAGAGAAGAAAAATATATGCACAATGAGAACTTCTCTCCCTCTCCTAAGGCTTATGGAAGAGGATATAATTTTGTCAAATAGATGGGATATCCTAGATACAGCCCTCTTAATCACAATTTGGATGCTAGATACAAACCTCTTGATCATGCTCAATTTGGACGTAAGTCCAAGAAGCCAATTCACCTGGGATTTGAGAATTACAAAAAGTGCACTAACCCTCTCTTTGAAAAGTTGGATAGTGACGATGAACCAGAGTATGTACCTAATTTGACAAATCAGCAAGATATGTGTGAAGATTGGGTCCCTTCCACTACTCTCCTTTGGGGAGATTCAGATATTTCAGTCACCCATGCATCAGTTGCAACTTTAGAACAAGAATCAGATATAGAAGATCCTTTGAGAGAGCGTCAATGAAGGAATCTTGTTTGTTTAACGGAAAAGGAAAATTCTACTTTTGATGAAACTGGACCTTCCACATCACGATGTCCCAAACCTTAATGGTGTAAGCATCCTATTCGCAATTTAGTTACAAGTTCATGTGAGTATGAATGGGACTCTTTTTCAGAGCCTTCCATAGTTGATAGAGATATTGATGTTGTTCACACTTATAGTTTTCAATCTGAGGTAGGCAATGAGTCACATGTAGGATTAGAGGATTCAAACCCACATGTTTCCTTAGTGGATGATTCTTCGCTTGTTAGGACAAATCCTGATTTGGGTAGCTTAGAGGGATACTTGACATAATCTGACTCTTTGGTCACCAGCGATAATACCATTCACATTTATAACCTTGAACCAGTTGTTGACTTACCTCTTGTTCATCCCGATCTCATTGATTGGTCCCAACACTATCAAGAACATGAGCTTTTAACATTCCAAAATGATTATGAGATAGCGCGTTACCTAAATGCCATTGAACCTGTAGTCTCTTCCACCAGTGAACCGACTACCAGTATGATAGAGATAGACATCAATTATCTTAGTCACAAGATAAAAAGAAAAGAAAATCAAAAGAATAGGAGTTCTGATGGTGAAAACCACTGTGTGGCAGTGTAAGAATTGAAAAAAGTAAAAAGAAATGACGTATCCAAGGGTGAAAACCTCTCTGAAGAACCTAAGGATGAGGTACTTGATCATCTCCCCAACTATTTTTAGGACAAGTCTTTAGTTATTATCAAGCCAACACAAGCAGTCAATTTGTGTACAGATGATGCTCCACAAATAGTACACTTGGCTAAGTCTTTGTCACCAATAGAAAAGGAAGCTTACACTAAGTTCTTACAGAAAAAGAAAATGAACTTTGCGTGGACTTATTTAGATTTTATAGGATTGGACATTAATCTTATTATGTATCACTTGTCCATAGCTCCAAATGTTAAACCAGTTAAACAAAAATTGAGAAAGATGCATCCTCACATAGCTCTTCTAGTCAAAGCAAAATTAGAGAAACTCCTTGGTACAAAATTCATAAGAGCCATCACCTATGCTGAATGGATATCAAACATTGTACCAATTTCCAAACATGACAAATCCATTCGATTTTGCATAGATTTTGGAGATCTCAATAGAGCATGCCCAAAGGATGATTTTCCACTTCCCAACATAGACATGATAGTGGATATGACTGCAGGTATGAGATTTATTCCTTGATGGATGGATTTTTTGGGTACAATAAGACTAAGATAGCCCCTGAAGATCAAGAAATGACTGCATTTACTTGTGCATGGGGTACCTATTGTTGGAACATTATGCCTTTTGGATTAAAAAATGCAAGAGCTACCTATCAACTAGCTATGACAACTATTTTTCATGACATGATGTATAAAAACATGGAAGATTATATGGATGACACCTTGGCCAAGTCTAAACAAAGGGATACACACTTAGATGATTTAGAAGTAATTCTAGATCACATGGAACAATTTCAACTAAGGTTAAATCCTAAAAAAGTGTGCATTTGGAGTCACCTCTGGAAAACTACATGGATTCATCATTTTAGCAAAAGGAATAGAGGTGGACCCTGAAAAAATTCAAGCAATAATAGATATGCCACCTCCTAAAAACATTAGTAAAATGAGGAGTCTTCAAGGATGTCTTCAATCTATAAGGAGATTCATTTCAAAACTAGCAGATAGAGCTCAACCCTTCAACAAGAACTTACACAAAGGAGTCAAATGTGTTTGGAATGAGGATTGTCAAAAGAGTATAGATCAAATCAAGAAGTACTTTCCAAATGAGGATACTCCTATTTTGATGCCTCCTATCCCAGGGAAACCACTTACTCTATACATTTCAACAACATAATCTTCCATGGGGGCATTACTAGCTCAACTTGATGAAAATGGGAAAGAAAGAGCAATTTATTACATCAGTCATACTCTTGTTTCATGTAGACACCTAAAAATTAAACTTTCAATGGAGGCTAGTTCAAAAATAAGGACCTTAAACAACTCTGCAAGAAATTCAAGATTAAACAACATTGGCCCTCCATTTAAATCCTGCAAGAAAATGGTCAAGCAGAGGCATCAAACAAGACCATTCTTAAAATATTACATAGAATAGTCTGTAAGAATGGTAGAGATTGGAATTTATAGATAAATATAGCTTTGTGGGTCTATAGAATGAGTATTTGTAATCCTATTCCTTCACTTTGAGTTTCCCTCCATGGTCTAGTTACAGATGAAGAATACCGCGCCATGAGACTTCAAAAGTTAGAACTTCTAGATAAAAAATGTCAAGCATCATTTGACCATATGACGGTTTATCAAAAATGCATGTCCACAACCTTCAACAAAAAATTTCACCCTAGAGAATTCTAGGTGGGAGATCTTGTCCTATGTGAAAATCCTAAGAATCAACAACATAGAGATCAAAAGGGCAAATTTGAACCTAATTGGCTTGGACCTTACATTATTACAGTGGCTTTTGGGTCAGGTGCTTATTTACTGTCTATAGAAGAGGGAGAACAAATCTCTAATCCTATCAATGTCTTGCACCTAAAGAAGTTCTATCCATGATGCCCATTTTGTCTGGGGGCATCCTTTGTACATAATTATTGATCCTTAAAAAATCCAAAAAAATGATATATTGTCAAAAATTCTAAAAATCAGAAAATGTCCTGAAAAAATGATCCTCTTAGTCAAAACCTAGCAATAGGCACTTTGATGTATCTCCAAAAAAATTATATATTCCAAAAATATCAAAAAAATTCAAAAATTCAAAAAAAATAGAAAAAGTGCCTTGGTGAAAACCTGGAAACAGGCGCCTTGGTAGAAAAAATTCAAAAAAATTATAAAAAGTCTTGAAAAAAATGAAGAGAAAAAATTGTAATAAAATCCAAGTGGTGAAAACCTAGAAACGGGCGCTACTTGAGGCCTTTGCACCCCTGTTTCTTAGCGCGTGTTTGCAACACTTAGCCTTTCTCCATCATGCCTTGTCCTTGTTGCCTTGGTTTGGAATTGGTCGTTGTCTTTGTCTAGGGGGCATAACTATGTTAGCTTTGGTCTCTTGGATGCGTTAGTCTTTAGGACATCTCACAAATGGTGTTTTTCAATACCACCCCAACTGTGTTTTTCACCACAACCCTTGACATTGAGTGTTTTTCAACACTTATTGGTTTGGTCGTACCCCATTTTTTCATGTGGTCTTACCTACTTGTAAGTATTTGATCCTTATCCTCAGAACTCAGTATCAGTTAACACACTTAAATTTTTAAACACAACACTTAATGCTTGAGCTATGTCATGATCTTTTCTTTGTGTACTGACTATTATTGATTTTCGTTGTGTGTCCTTGTCTCATAAGTCTATTCGAGATGCATAGCTAGAGGACTTGGGTCATGGACCATGTTTTTATTTGCTTCCTACTTTGTGCTTAACTATTTTTGCACAATCATTCTACTAGTCATCCTGGCCTCTATGCCTTGATGCAAGCGTGGTTTTTATATATTAAAATGGGTAAGCTAACATCATAGTCATCTTGAACTTTATGTCTTTGATGCTTATGCTAGAATCTTTCCACATTCCAATCCGATATAAATCACATTCATATCTTCATAGTTGCACTTGTGACTAGTGATGATTGTGTGATTTTCTAATGTCCATTAATAATGGCTCAATGATGAAAATAAGTTCCTTAACATTCTTTAATGAATGATGAACACAAAGTCCTATGTTATAGTTGCTCTATTACAAGTACACCTTTGCATTTTCATGTACCTTGCATTGTTAGACTTCATGTTAGTTTGCATTTTAGGTTTCATTATAAGTTTGAGAGGGTTTCCTTCATCTTTCTTGTGGACTTTTAATCAACTGTGATCATGGTTTGACTTCATTTCCTTATCTTCTTTCGTGATCTCAATCAAAATTTTCCATCTTAAACAGTTGATTAATTTTGGGGCAAATTCTCTTTCTTCTCTCCATTTCTTTCCACCTCTTCCAAACTTCTATCTTCCATTCGCTTTCACCCCACTTCTTTTCTCCTAATTCAACCTTGGGTCATAATATTTCATGCTTGATGATCTACCGTGGTTCTTTGATCCTTATATCTTTCATCTTATATCAAGAACCTTGTCTTTAGTTTGATTTGATCAAATTTATCAATTTTTTATTTCTCCTTTATCTCATTTTGATTTCGATCACGAGGGGGCAGTACCTATCAAACTTCAATCCTTGATTCGGCTTTATCAATCATATCAATTGCTCCGCTTAGGGAAACCTTTCTTGAGATTCTTATCTCAGACATGTCAATTACTTATTTACAATGGTGTTGACCTTGTCTTTTTCAATCAACTTATCTTTGTTCTGATGTAAATTACTTATTTACAATGGTGTTGATGTCTGTGTTGTTTTGTGATCCCAAATCGATCTCAAACTTCAACTTCATTCTTTGACTACATGTGTTCCCAAAATGATCACACATTAGTCAAAGAGGGGAAAATGTATTCACCCTAAAATGGTAGCCTAGACTATGGGCCCCATTTATCATTTTACCAATTTTTCAAATTCCTGAATCAATATTTTGCAACATTTTCAATTCAAATCGATTTCCTTGATCAAATCGTAATTAATTCAATTATTTCAATATTTCCTAAGGTTTGATCATTTTTATTTAATTAAATTAAATTCCTCCCATTTAATTAAATAAAATTCTTATAATTTATTTAATTATAAATAAAATCCCTATTTTAATTAAATAAATAAAAATCCCCACTTAAAGCACTTTATTTGATGAAAAAGGAAATAAATTAAAGAAAAAGTAAATAAAAATCCATTTTTCTTCACATCTTTCCAAGTGGTGGGCTTTTTTCTTTTAATGAGCACATGGATCAACCAAGATTTAATCTCCACCATTGCTCATTTCTTTTTGCCTCTTAATCTCTACCGTTCACTTTCCTATAAAAGGAAACCTCTCCTTCTCATTCTTATATAGAATTTTTAGGTATTGTTATGCTGCAAGTTTGGAGAGCAATTTTTGAGGAGAATTTGAGCACTTTGGCTTGGATATTGCAACTTCTCTCTTCTTGTCTTCTTCTTCTTGCATCCATGGCTATTCCTATAGATTAGATTCATATTAGATTAAATTCATATTTCGTTTTATAGAATAATCATGCATTGTTATCATTTAGATTAATTTCCTTTCATGCATTGCAATCATATAGAATGGTTTCATTCCATTTCATCTTGGATGATCATGGAGACTAGCATCCTTGCTTTTTCTCTTTGAATCTCCCATTTGATGGTGTACTTGCAGGGGCACAAATAGGTCAATCTGAGGGCCTCCATCATAAACCTTTGCACTCCATGACTAGGGAGCTATGAGTCAATATTTGATGCCTCATTCTTGAGAAACCTTGGATGGAATGACCCATATAAGTGTGACACATTTTCATCACACAACTTGTACTTTAGTTTTGTATATAGGTGTCAAAGATCTGAGTATCTTTGTAATCACTGCTTCCTCATTGTAAGTACCTCTAGAGCTTCTGATGCCAGTAGAAACTTAAGTAATTCTCTATGTATATGCCCTAATGTTCTCATCATCTTTGATCTTCATTGATTCCATCTTTGTCTTCTAGTTTTGTAGATTTTCCTTTTTAGTAAACTTATCTCCTATATATAGTGCTTCCATTCTTGTCAAAATCTCATGTGTAGAAGCCAAGTGTTTTACTTCTATGAATTCACCTTCAAAAAGTGCACTGATCAATGCTTCCCTTGCGACTATATTACATGAAAATAGCTTCTTATCATGTTTAGTAGCCTTCTCCAATTCATCCTCAGTCGCTATCTTTTCCTTATTTTTTGTGATCATCCAATAGTCAATTCCCGAAAATAAAAAATGTGTTCTCATCTTGTTCTTCCAGCTGTCAAATTTTTTAGGATTAAATTTTAGACTAACATTCTTGTAGTAAGTTATCTTTAGGTTCACCTCAAGCTATTAAGCTTTCTCTCTAACGACCAGTAGTTCTGAGACCAATTCTTAGGAAGAACAATCCACAAGTACAACTGTGATGGGGGGGTGAATCAGTTGTAATATAGAATATTAAAATTTAAAATTTATAAACCAAAACTTCAATGCAAATGATAACACAATAAATGCCAACACAATAACACAATAATTTTTGTCGAGGAAACCATTTTAAAGGTAAAAACCTGGTGGGAATTAGCACCCATAAATGATGCACTGAGATTATAGTATCCTTGTTAAAAGATTTATCCCTGTTAGGAGCTTATTATGAAATTACAGTACATAGTCCCTATTAAAGGACAGACCCTGCTAGGAGTCAAGAGTAACAGTGGGCTCACTACCCAAGAACACATCCCAAAGAAGGTTAAGGCCACCCTCAAGGATTAATAATCTGAACAAGTGTATATAGAAAATATACAATCTAGTGAACTGTCTGGTAGAGACTTTGTTTGCTTGCTCAGTTTCAATGAAGTATTCTTATCACAAACTCTACTCTACATCCAGTAGTCAAACAAGCCTCACTTCTTTCACACTTATCTTCCTTTTCAATCTCTACTACACTTTTCCAAAAGAAAATATCCTTCATATATACCCTATTACAATAATTGATTAGGTCGGACAATTAAGGTTTCCCAATATACAAATAATTGATTAGGTTGGCCACTTAAGGCTTTCCAATATACAAATAATTATTTAACCCCTTGCTTGGATACAAAAGGTACCTAAAACAAGTAAACATCAATTAAAATACATCAGATAGTCTCCAAGATCTACAATCCACACTCACAATCTATAATACACGCTACATATTTGTAGTTGACCACCAAATAGGTCTCCTCCAGAATACATGCCACAACTAACGTCACCAATATGTTCATGACAATTGATCAACAATGAAAATTCCTCAATCTGTCATCTATCATCCCATAAGCTCACATACCCTAAAGCATCTTCACCTATAAGATACACCCAAAATACATAGGCCTGTTGTGTCAAGCATCATTGTCACAGTCCAAAAACCAGTCTTCACTAAATCATCTATAACATCACCAATATGTAACCTCAAGTAAAGAAAACTTAGGAATAAGGTCATCACACATCCTTCTTCATATTATTGTCTTAAATCATTTTGAATTATCCATATAGTGTCCGTACACTTCTTTCACTTATCATAACCAATCTGTTCTCTCCACAGAAACATATGTTGACATCAGTGACAAAACATGAATATCAACAACATAAATAGTACCCAATCCTAATATCATCCAACAATCATAGGTCTAAGGAAGTTCACCTAAATCAAGTAGACATAGATCACCCTGAGGTACAATCTCACAAGGGTACTACATGGTCATAAAGAAAATAATAAACTCAATCCATGCCCTTCAAAATGTCAATCATAAAATGGAAACGTGGGAGGCTCTACACTTTCTATCATTCGCATTACCTTCCCAATATGCACAAATATAAAAATCATCATCCTTACCATACCATAAACCATATTAAAATGTTCATTTCAAGTATCTAAATATCCTTTTCACAACAATAACATGAGATTCCTTTGGTTCTTCTTGAAATCTTGCATCAATACAAACCAAATTTATAATATCTAGTCTTGTTTAAGTCAAGTATAATAATCCACCAACTATTGATCTGTATATTGTTTGATTTGTGCTAGGGGATTCATCAGCCTTAGTTAATTTTCAACTAGTAACCATATGATTACCAACTGATCTAGAATATTCCATACCAAATTTATTCAAAAGTTCTTTCACATACTTGGACTGAGAAATGAAAAAAACCTTTGTGTAATTGTATAATTCACAATCCAAGAAATAATTTCATTTCACCTATCATAGAAATACCAAATTCTTTCTGCATCTCATCAAAAAATTCTTTACTCAAGTTTTCATTTCCTCCAAAGATGATATCATCAAAAAAGACTTCAATAATAAGCATAACATCATTGAAAACTTTGAAATATAAATTATTATCAGAAGTACATTTCCTAAAGCTAATTCTCAATATATACTTATCTAATCTAGCATACTAGGCTATAGAAGATTTTTTTAATCCATACAATACTTTCTTCAAATTGAAAACCATGTCACCTTCATCTCTTAGGGAAAAACCAGTAGGCTTCTCAATGTAGAATTTTTTCTCTATCTCTTCATTGAAGAATGTTGACTTGACATCCATCTTATATACCTTAAAATCTAGCATATGCAAGAAACATTCTATCAAATTCAATTCTAGCAATAGGGGAAATTTTTTCTTCATAATCAATACCTTCCATATGATAATATCCCTTACAAAGAAGTTTTGGTTTTTTTTCTGATTTACTTCTCAATCTTCATTCAATTTGTCTCTGAATACCCATTTAGTACCAATCACATTCTTGTCCATAGGTCTAGGAAAAAGGATAAATGTCTTATTCTTCTCAATTTTTTCCAAATATTCTTTCATGGCTTTGATAAAAATTTCATCTTTTCATGCTTCATCAATATTCTTAGGCTCAATCTTAGAAATCAAACAAATATCATTTCTAGCAGGTCTTTCTCTATTCTGAACACCTTTATTTTTATCACCAATAATTATATTTTCTGATTGATTTAATCTTACATACGTTGGAGTCTTTAGATTTGTATTAGTGGCTGACTCTTGTGTTTCCAATTCTTACTCATTCAAAAATTCTTCATTCTATTACCGATCCATTTTTTTTTTGACTCCTAGTTTGTACTTTCACAATCTCACTTCTTTCTTCATCATCTGATTCATAACTGTAAGATCTAACTGATTTATGAAAACTTTCATCCACTTTCACATTAGTAATTTCAATCACATTTCTCAATATATGATTGTAACATTTATATGATTTTCTCTTAGTAGAATAACCAAGAAATGTCCCTTCATCACTTCTAGGACTAATTTTTCCTAAATCTTCATTTATCTTAATGTAACATATGCTTCCAAAAATCCTGAAATACTTCATAGTAGGAATATGACCTTACAAAAGCTCATAAGGATTCTTACCAGTACCATGCTAATTTGAACTTGGTTCAAAGTATAAACAACAATGCTAACAAATTATCTCCAATATATCTATGGAACATTTACTTCAATCATCATAGTCCTTGCAGTGTCAAGTATTGTTCTATTTCTTCTCTCTACATTTCCATTATGTTGAGGGGTCTTAGGAGAAGACATTTGTCTTTTTATCTGATTCTCTTCAAATTATGCATTACAATATCTAGATGTAAAATATCCACCTCTTTTAGAGCTCAGAAATTTTAGCTTCATATATTTCTTAGTCTCAACGATAGCTCTAAAGATATTGAATTTTTCAAATTCCTTAGATTTGTCTTTCAAAAATGTAACCCACATCATCCTTGAATAATCATCAATGGATAGGATAAACTATCTATGTCCATTATAAATTCTAGTTATAGTAGGACCAAATAAATTAGTATGTACCATGTCTAACAATCCACTTGAAGAATATGTATTTCTTTTGTAAGTAGATTTAGTTAGCTTACCCAATTGACATTCCTTACACATCGCATTAGCAAGCTTCAAAAATTTAGGTAAATCTCTTATGACATTTGTAGTACTAATACTCATTATTTTATCAAAGTTTACATGATAGAATATTTTGTGCCACAACCAACTATTATTAATCTTAGCACTCAAGCATCTATTCTCCAATTTTTTCAAGTGAAATACATTACCTCTAGTCTTTATACCTAATGCAATCTCAATTCCAGTGCTTCCAATGATTCTAAACATCCCATTATTGAATTCCAAGTGATAAACCTTACAAACTAACTATCCAACACTCAAAATATTATGCTTTAATAATTAAACATATAAAACATCATCAATATTAATCTTACCATCAAGTGTAATTCAACCTCTTCCTTTCATCAAACAGGGTGCATTGTTACCAAATTTGACAACTCCACCCTCATAATATTCAATCTTCACAAATTTGTTTTTATCTCTAGTCATGTGATGTTGGTGTAGGAGAACCTAGTACCAGATGAAAACCATGAGGCCAATAAGAAATTTCATTTTCTTGTTGTGGTGAGAGTCATTTCAAATTATCACGAGTCATTTTGTAAGGCAATGCAAGTCAATTGTTAAAGATAGGTCAATAGGCCCTTGGTAGGATCAAAATGGTAAAAATCTGTAAAAATTACCAAAGAAGGGTGAAATGGATGTAAAATGTCATGATTATTCCTTGTTATATCGGTTATGGTGTTCATGCAAAGTTTTATCAAGTTTGAATTTAAAACATAAAAGTTGTCAAATTGACAAGAAATGTTGTCAAGCAAAAATGCATTAAAATATTTTCAAGTTTTGAAATTCATTCTTAGGGGAAAATTAGACCAGTTATGGGGATGACAGTCTTATAAATTCCATTGGGTGGTCAAATTATAGGAAATTACTAAGTTAGAGGGAAGGTTTGAAGGGTTGGATTTGTAAAACCGCTGTCTATCACTTCTTTTGTAGGGTTTTGGTTGACAATTAAGAGTTTGTGTATCAATGTTGAATGTGAATTTTTAATGGAATTATTTTAGAATTAATAAGGAAGTAAGTTTATATATCTCATTCAACATGTGTTTTTATTGAAGAATAATTGAATGGAATTGTTATTTGTGTAACATTCTTAACAGATTTCTCTAACAGTCACATTTTATGCTGTCCCAAGACATTTTTCTATTAGTATATGGATTGAATAAGGAATAAAACCTATTTGAAGTTGTAGTGCAGTGAATTAAATTTTCTACGAACATGATTTTGGCTTTATTAGTGAATCATGGAGGAAGAATGATCAATTTTTTTGACAATTGTCTTAAAACACCTATTATTTAGGTTTGGTGATTGATTGATTAATATCTCCTAGTTAAACTGTTAGAAAATTCCCTAACTATGAGCTCTACTATTGTTTTGATTCCTCTTTCTAATGAAAAATATTTTATATTAAAACATCATGTGATTGATAGGATATTTGATGCCCTAGCGGGCTCACTTTGTGAGTTTTCATTGTTTTAATGGTTTAATGAATTATTTAGTCAAGTAAATGATGTTTAAAAGGATTCCAAATGTCTTAGGTAGTTGAGTAAGGGTAAGAAAAATACAATAATCACTCCAACATACATGGAAAAGGAATTCATAGGTGTTTGAGTTCTAATTTTTTGAATACAGGTAACTGTCATGATAATGACAATCATAATAACTGATAGATCTTTGGTTATTTGAATTGGTTCTTAGCAGATGTTTACCAATAAATTTATAATGGAACTTCATTTATCCAATTCCCTACCAACCAAGGGATAAATATTACATGGTATCTTGTTTAGAATTGAACTTATGAACCTGTGTTTAAGGAAGTGACAATAGATTTAAAGTTATTTGTCAATAAAGATTGTTTGTGACTAAAGCATGTGAACATGATATGAATGGTCACCTTGTGTAATGAAATGCAATAAATGAAAATTAATTGAGTGGTTTGATGTACACTATTGTGGTTATGACCATGGATAGGGAATTATCAATTTTGTGGACAATAGATAAGGGCATTGTGAGAGGTATGGTTAAATGATCCAATGAAGTACTCTTTCTATTTGAAAGGTAATATATTTATAAGTTGTTGACATTGTGATTATGGTGGTTGTAAAACCAAGGCCTAATAGGCCTTGAAGCCTAATTTTAGCATGAGTTAATAGTGGGAATATGACTCTAGAAAGTTGTTATGATGTGTTAATGATTGAGATTTTAGGAATATAATCTTGTTAGATGCCTCAATCCCATAAAATTGAGAACCTAGAAAGGTTTTTGGGTCAATGAGTATGCTAAGAATAGTGTTTTTGTAAGATGCTTGCATCAAATTGGTATTAGAGACCAACAAAAGGCCTGGGTTGGAAAAGTTGTTTTCTAGTTTGTATTGCAGGTGTGGATCCATCTAATTGTAGAGAAATTGTTGGAGCACATTAGAAGAGAACCTAATTGTTGGTTTCAAAGAGACTAGGGAGAGAGGAGAAGAGAATCCTAGGTGAGGAAAGGAATTCTTTTGAGTTTGTGTGGTAAGGCAGTAGAAGAGGTGGATGATTGGTTGAGGAACACCTGGGTTTCAACCTTGTGAGAATACTTCACTGATGGGAGTAGATGAGAAGATAGTTTGCAAGGATAGTCCTATTTCCTTTAGAAGGAGAACCAAATGGAAAAGAAAATATGAATAGTAAGAGGAAGAGGCAAAGGAAAATATGAAGACAAAGGCATCAATAGAAGGATAAGTTTCTATTTTATGATTCCAAGGGACTTGGAAAACTTTTAAGGTCGACAATATGGTACAGAAACGCCTAGTAAAAGATGAAAAACATGTGTAAAATAATAAATTTCATAATTTATTTAGTCTAAAAGGTTTTTCTTGTTGTATTAAGAGTCATTTAAAATCATCATGAGTCATTTTGTAAGGCAATATAAGCCAATTGTTCATGATAGGTCAATAGGGCCTTGGTAGGATCAAAATGGTAAAAATGTGTAAACACACCCAAAGAAGGGTGAAATGCATGTAAAATTTCATTATTATTCCATATTAGAGTGGTTAGGGTGTCCATTCAAATTTTTATTAGGTTTGGAGTTAAAACATAAAAGTTGTCAATTTGACAAGAAATATTGTCAAGCAAAAATGCTTAAAAATGTTGTCAAGTTTTGCAATTTTGTCTTAGGGGATAGTTAGAAACATTATGGGGATGAGAGAGTCTTATAAATTATATTGGGTGGTCAAATTTTAGGGAGTGACTAAGTTATAGGGAAGGTTTGTCAGGTTGAGTACATAAAACCTCAGACTGTCACCTATTTTGCAGGGTTTTGGTTGACAATTAAGAGTTTGTGTATCAATTTTGAATGTAAATATTTCATGGAATGATTTTAGAATGAATAAGGAATGAAGGAATGAAGTATATGTGTTTCATTCAAAATGTGTTTTTATTGAATAATAATTTAATGGAATTATTTTTTCATTTATGCTATCCCGAGACATTTTTCCATTAGCATATGGATTGAATAAGGAATAAAAAATATTTGAAGTTCTAGTGCACTGAATTGAACTTTCTACAAACATTATTTGGGCTTCATTCATGAATCATGGAGGAAGAATGATTGATATTTCTGAAAACTATCTTAAAACCCTCATTATTGGGGTTTGGTGATTGATTGATTAATATCTCCTAGTTACACCATTGGAAAATTCCCTAACTATGAGATCTAATAGTATTTGGATTCCTCTTTATAATGAAAAAGATTTTATATTAAAATATCACGTAATTGATGAAATATTTGATGCCCTAGTAGGCTCACTCTGAGTTTTCATTGTTTTAATGGTTTAATGCATTGTTTAGTCAAGTCAATGATGTTTAAAAGGCTTCCAAATACAATACATAGTTTATTAAGGGTAAAAAAATACAATAATAACTCCAACATGCATGTAAAAGGAATTCATAGGTGTTTGAGTTCTAATTTTGTGAATACAATTAACTATCATGAAAATGATAGTCACAGTAACTGGCAGATGTTTGGTTATTTGAATTGGTTCTTGGAAGATGTTTACCAATGAATTTATAATGGAATTTAATTGATCCAATACCCTACAAAATAAGGGAAAAATATTACATGGTTTCTTGTTTATAACTGAACTTATGAACCTCTATTTAAGGCAGTGATAGTAGATTGAAAGGTTATTTGTCAATAAAGTTTGTTTGTAATTAAACCTTGTGAACATGATATGAATGGTCACCTTGTGCATTGATTGGTTTGATGTAGATTTTTGTGGTTATGACCATGGAAAGGGAATTATCAGTTTTGTGGACAACAGATAAGGGCATCGTGAGAGGTATGGTGGATCCAATGAACTAATCTTTCCATTTGAAAGGTAATAGATTTATAAGTTGTTTACATTTTGAATATGGTGGTTATAAAACCAAGGTCTAATAGGCATTCAATCCTTATTGTAGCATGATTTAACATTGGGAATATGGCTCTATAAATTTTTTATGATGTGTTAATGATTGAGATTTAGGGAATATAATATTGTTTGATGCCTCCATCCCAAAAAATTGAGAACCTAGAAAGGTGTTTGGGTCAATGAGTACCCTAAGAATAGTATTATTGTAAGATTCTCTATATCAGATGTGAACATCCACTATCAATAAACCAGTCATTTGTCCTATCCACATGCAAAAGAAAGACTCTCAATTCATTAGGATTCTAATCTCTGATAGCTATGAACACAATTTCATCTTGGCTCTTCTCATATTCATCATCAGTCATCCCTTTATAAGAAGCATAGTAACGCTTCTTCTGAAACTTAGGTATGAAATTCTTATGCTTGTTCTTAGGTTCTTTGTTGCGGAATCTAGAAGCAATGTGACCAATCTTATTATATGAAAAAAATTTCAAAGGAAACTTTCCTTCATACTTACCATATCCTTTAGGCAATCTCTTCAAAAATAGGGCTTCAAGCTCTTTAAGATATCTTTCTTCTTTCTTAATTTTCTCCCATTCCTTAGTATATGTAACAAGATTAGATGAACTCTCACTAGGGTCATATATTTTCTTATCCTTATAAATAGCGGCTTTAAATGCAAATTCAACTTTAGGAAGACTATCTCCAAATTATCTCATTTCAAAAGAAGATAAGTTATCAATCAATGTATCTCATTTCATGGTAGTCACAATTCTAATTTCTTCAATAGTAACAACTTTAGAATTGTAAGAAGGAGGCAAGGATCTCAAGATCTTAGAAACATTATCATCTTTATCTAAATTTCCACTAGCACATCTAATTCCACAAACAAGTTCAATGATCTTGTTCACATAGGAATTAATGTTCTCATCTCTGTTCATCCTCAATGACTCATATTTACCTTTCATACTTTGTATCTTAGCTTGTTTCACAAATTTATCTCCTTCATATAATGTCTCCAATTTTATCCATATATCATGTGCAGTTTCTAGTCCTAAAATTTTTGTATACTCAACATTTGACAAGGCACTTTTCAAGAATTCTATTTCTCTCATATTAAACTCAAGTTCCTTCTTCTCATCAATAGTCAAAACAGATAGATCAGTAGGAGGTTTGTAATATTTCTCAGTAATAGTCTAAAGTTCTTCACCAAGACATCTCAAATGTGTAATCATCCAGTCCTTCCATATAGTATAATTAGTACCTTCAAATCTTAGAATTTCCTTCTTAAAATCTTCCATCAGGATCTTCTCAAGCGGTTAGGCTTCAAGAAGAGGACATGGCTCTGATACCAATTGTTAGGGCCAAGGAAAAACACACAACTGAGAGGGGGGGTGTGAATAAGTTGTATCCAAAAAATATTAAACTTAAACCACTTAACCACAAATCTGAAAGGTGAACTATAATGCAAGGTTCAAACACACATATCAACACATAACACCAAGATTTTACATGGAAACCCTATTAGGGGAAAATCAAAGTGGGGCTGATTATTCATAATAAGAAAATACTATTCTAAAAGTATAACTTATTACATAGATGGAGAATGCACATGCATTCAGGCTCAATCCCTAGAGACCACTTCTCAATATATAATAACAACAAGGCTCACTATCTTACAACATCAATCAATCATAGATCAAAGAGGACTTACAGTCTAAACAAAAAAACTGAATGATAATACATGTTATGTTAAAATAGTTCCAATGAAGTGTACATATCTCTAAATTATTTTAGATCACACTCATATCTCTTCATACAACATAATATACATCATTTTTCCCATTTGTACACACCCTCGTAGCTACAAATGATTACATCTATAAATACAATTCATCAAATCATCTCAACTAGGTTGGCTAGGGACATCATTATAAAGAATTAATAAATCATAATTCATTCCATAATGTGATTCATTGAGTGTCAGCTAGGACATTGCAATGACCCATATCAATAACCTTGAACACACTCCAGATCCACAAATCATGCACCAAACCTTCGTAGCATGTTAGATCATCAGGTTGAATAAGACCAAATGAAGAACACCAATACATTACATGAGAATAATGCAACCTGATTGGTTCTACCAATGTGAACCAAAAAATGATCAGAACATGATCAAGAAAAATCAACAAGCAACATAAGATACCTCAACAACCTTCACAACAACATGAAATCAAGAACTAAACTCATCTCTACACTATTCATCAAAAATAATATATGCAACCTATTTTACTCAATAATAATATCTTTCCAGCCTCTAAATCATGAACCAATCGAGTTGAGGACACATATCAAATCCCAAAATCACTACCAGGTAGCAACCAACAACTCTTCAACACTGATCCATACCGATCCAAAAAATAAAACTCTGTCACATCCCGAACAACCAAAGTACCAATATCTAATAAATCAATCATAAATCTCAAAAACCATCACACTAACAATTGGTAGATGACATGCATCAACTATAGACATCACTAAAATCACCTGTACAATTGCAACTATATATATTTTGTGTAGTGTCTATACCAAGTAATTTAACTCACTCAATAACCAAGAACATTATCTTCAACAGTATAAATATGTTGAAATAAATGAGAAAAAATTAATGCCAACATACATAGTCTCCAACAACCTTCTCAATATCCCAATAGATCAATATTATTCTATGGGCTTATTTGGTGAATCCATAAGTTGGTAGCCTGCGATTTCTTGGACACATGCATTTTTGCATTTGACTATAGGAAGTCTTGTAGTGAACACATTTTAGTAGGCTGGTGGGATTTATCCCTCTTTGTCTTCGAGAGAACTATTTTGATCTTCAAATAAACTAGTAGTATGCCAAATTAATCAGAAAGAGAAATTATATGCATTTACTTGAGCATAGTAGAATCCTATCATCATGAGATTTGTCAATTGTTTTCAAAAAGGCATGATTGTGTGACAATGAAGAATTTTTAATCATATAATTTCAAGTGAAATTACATTGAATAATCATTATATGAGCTCCATGAAGAGTTATTTTCCATCATAGAAGAATAAATTTAAGTCTTTTCCTAGGGCTTATAAGAAATGGCTTGCCAAATTTATTTGTCCAATTTCGAAATCCCTGATGGATGATTCTATGATTGTATCTTCAGGGGAAACTTATGAGAGGATGTGCATTGAATCATGGATGGAACTTGGTTATATGTACTATTAAAAGACTAGGATGGAATATGATTTTTCAACTCTTAAATTTTTTTTTTCTTTGAGAAATGAAATCTCTAATTGGTGTGAAGTTACCATTGTTTAGAAGCCACTTATGCCTGATTAGGATGCTACCAAAAGTTTTATCCAGGGAATAATGGCCAAGGAGAGTGGAATCTCTAAAGAGAGTTCTTTATGTGATAGAAATGAGTTCAAACAAAGGGATGACTCAAGTACAGTGAGTTATGGGGAAAATATTTTAACATCATATTCAAGATCCTTAGAAAATATTTTTGAGCATAATTCACTGACTTTCATTGAGAAAATTGGTAGGTTTGATAATATTTTATTCTAGAAGTGACCATGCAGAGAGTATATCAGACTCATTTCAATATTTTCTTTTGAAGAAATCTGTTAGGTTTTCTTATTTAGTAGTCGATATGGATGCACAACATGCTAGCCTTGGTTCTGTTAGCCCTATCAAAAAAATTCCATGGTTCCAAGGTTTTACTTCTATTTTTTTGCAGTGTTTTAGGTCTATGTGCTTAAATCCTTGGTTATTTTCATGAAAACCCTAAGTCTATTGGCTTTGTTATAAAATGAAGTTACTTTTTTATGTAACTTAAGTGACTTAAGTCATGTGTTTTAATGTTGTCAATGAGGCCATGCTATTAATTTTCCTAAAGTCCTAGTGGGTTTTATTTTATTTTCTTAAGTCTAAGTGTCTCCACAAGACTTTTTACCTTTTCCATCTGTCTTGCAAGTTGTTTCAATCCTACAATGGGTGTTAAGCCTCAAACACCAAGATTATATTAGTTTACTCATCAAGGCTTTTCTCCTGGGTGACAAGTGTCTCTTTGTAATCGAGATGTGGGAAGAGTTTAAAGTCCAGTCAGTTCAAGTCTCATCTATGACTATCACTTTCCCTTGGTGAGCAAGATACAATTCTTTAATGTTTGAGGCAAAGCACCATATTGATAGGTGGCATCCTGTCACCATGGGTTTGGGTTTTCAAAGGCCGATAAAGGGTTTATATATGTGAGTTGATCCTACAGTGGGCATTTTGCCTTGATCTTCAAGATGTAATGAGGTTATTCTTCAAGGAAATGCACCTCTTTTCCACCTATCCTGGTCAGATCGTGGGTCTATGCACCAAAGGGAAGGTAAAGGATGAGAAGGTTTGTTTTCATCCAATAATAAGTTCTATGCCTTAAAGGTGAAGATGCTTGACAAATATTTCTTAAGGCATTGCGCCCGGTTAACACGTGTCCTGCTGAGTTAAATGGGACCTACAGTTTTGATGGCAGGGGTATGATTAATGTGCAGTTAAGTCAGATTTCATCTGATGGTAGGAATTGTTCCTCAAGAAGGAGATGATCATGAGATAATGTTAAAGGAATCATGCCCATGTGCCACCTGTCTGAAGATATTTTTGAAGCCTGAGTAACTTAATGAATATCTATGGACATGTTTTAAAGTTGAGAAAAGACTTAATCTCGACCATCCATATCTTTTTTCCGCATCACCTGTGACTATTTTAACTGATATTTGAATTTTCAAATATTTTTCTCTTAGGGTTTTCAAGTAGTTGATTTTGTCTTATGTGCCAATGTAATAAGTTGAGGAATATGATCATCTGGGTCATCTTTGTACAACTGTTGGATGTTGTATGAAGGAAAGTTTGGCAGTTCAGAATGCATTTATGAAGAGAATATCTCTTTAGGGTTTTTGATTGATTTGTTAATCAATTTAAACCTTTTTTTTGTCTTTTTTCTATTCTTTTCCATTAATGAGGGGTCTTTCTAGAGTTTTATAATTGAAGATCAGATATATTTCTTGAATGTCCTGATCTTTTCAAGAGAGCATAATTGGCTTTCTGCAGTTCGGAGGGGCGAAGTATTTTTGGGGTAATTAATGTAGACTAAACATTCAATTTTTTATTCCTTTAACAGGGTTGTATTCTTCTATTTCCCAAGATGGATGGCAACCTGATCATATTCTTGCACAAGAGAAATAAAGAGAAGGTTGTTAACTTGTTGATGATAGAGCTACTTGGTAGTTGAAATACTTTATTTTTTCTGTCATGTAATATTTTAAATTTGTTGAGCCCTAACCCTAAATGATCCAAAGCTTGTTGCAGTCCTTGGCCTATAAAAGGACTTCCAAGATCATTTAGTAGAAGCTAGAAAAAATGGGGCAAGTAACATAAGGCATAGAATTGTTTACTATTTTCCAGTGAGTATAAAAGATGGATATCTAGAGTGTATAATTATAGAACAAAAAGTTGGAAATATTTTGCATTTATTGAAGTGGTATGTGTTTTGAAGCATTTTGGAATTGAAGCTGGATTTTTTGTACTTAATACAATATTTTAGATTTAAAGTCTCTCCTTGGTGCTTACTCGTTGAATTGTGAATCTTCTGATTCATTGCATGGAATTTATCTGTGTAAATGTCATTAGTCCTTAGTTTTGATCTAGGATCAAAGAAAATAATGCTTTAGATATGACATATGTTCTTTGGTTTTGTCTACAGAAGGATCTTATAAGTAGTGTTTGATCTGAATTATCTGTATTTATGGTTTTGAGTCCTTAACAATAGTTAGTTTCTTTGTCCTATATTTGAACTAAAATATTTCCCAATGGATAAATCACTGATTAGTAATTAGTATCTTCCACATTAATACATATCTAAATAGTTTTGGCTATATTCTACCCTATCAAAAACATCAAAACCATTCCAATCCCTTTTGAGTTTTGTGGTTGTTGGTTGTATGACCCAAATAGTAATGGAGAGTCAATGAGTATTTGGTTAGCATTTACTAATTCCTTACTATTATTTGTTGTTATAATCCAAAAATATAATGAGTTGTAAAGAGTAAAGTGTTATCTATATTAGGTGTACATGCCTTGGTTTAACAAAACCAAAAGTGTAGAGAGCAGTCTTGTTCGTATAGTTGGTACAGTTACCTTGGAGGGCTTTCATACTTGGAGATAACGACTCCTAACATTAGTCTCAAGGTATATTGGTTGCTTTCAAAGGATACACATTTTCAAACACCAAAAAAATGGGGAATCTACTAGGGAGAGAGATATAAAACCTATTTTACATATCTGATATAAATTTGTAAAGTCAATACCCATTTTGAGTTAGCCTATCCAAGTTATAGAGTCATATGCTAAAAAGAGATATTCCTCATATTTTGTAAAGTGATTCAAGTCTATTTTTTCTGTCATTGCAAATTATCAGAAAGTCCTAGTTCATAAAGTAATATAAATACTATCTCACATGTGGTGAGTGATGACTCCGAGTTCTCTGATCTGCACCAGTGTGGAGGTGGACTTGCAGTGATAGCTCAAGTAGATGTTTGGACTCCTATGACTATGAGCATAGTCAAGAGAGGAATAAATATAAGACCCTATTTGGGGTGTGTTGTGGTTTTTTTTATTTGAAGAGGGTTAGATTTGGGAAGGTTTTTCAACTAATTCAATTTTTTCCTATTCAAAGAGGTGGAGACTCTGCCAAAGTTTTGAAGGTGATTTGGAGGTGACTTCAGATCAAAATTTTATAGTGACTCCATCACATCCAGGTATTTTGTTTTCATTGGATAGTATTTTATTCCATGAAAATTAGTTCCTTAAAACTTTCCCTATTAACTAATCATCACTAATTGAGAGGGAATAAAGAGGAAATTTGTAACTATATTTCCCACTAAGATGTCACAACAGTTTATAAATAGGTTGTATGGAGCTATAAATTTCAATGGAATCCTAGGTTACCCAAATCTTATTCCATCACAAGTTAGAGATCACTTGCCTAAGTTTATTGGTATGAGTGAGGAATCAATTGAGAAACATCTAAAGGAGTTTAACTACATAATGGATGACTATAACATCATACATGAGAATATATTGGTGAAGCTTTTTGTTATATCTCTAGTTGAGGATGCTAGGGATTGGGTTATGGAATTACCTCATGATTCAGTAGGATCTATGGATGAACTAGAGGAATATTTTAAAGAGAAATATGTAGACATAGAGGATAGTGATTTAGATGACAAGGAAATTTTTGACGAAGATCAAGAGATGCAGTAAATAGTTACTATGTTTTTATACAGAAGAATGAAAATAAAGGTGGGAGAATCTAAAATTTTGCTTTACAAAATGTTTTTTGATAAAATAAGGGGTTTGGATATTCCTATTTATCCCTAGAAGTCATTTTTGGTTAATGTGTTTTTGGAACTTTAATTTCCTAATTCAGTTTGTTGGCCAACATCTTTAAGGGTAGACTATATTGAATGTACTAGGGAGTGGATGTTAGGAATAAGAGTCCACAAGACAACTGAGAGGGGGGGTGAATCAGTTGTAGTATAGATTATAAAACTTTAAACTTTATTAATCATATCAGCAAATGCAAATAATAACACAGTAACAGACAACACCATAACACAAGATTTTTTCACAAGGAAACCCTATTAAAGGTAAAATCCCGGTGGGAATTAACACCCAAAAATGATGTACTAAGAGTATAGTATCCCCATTAAAATATATTAGCCTTGTTAGGAGCTTGTTACAACATTACAGTACATAGTCCCTGTTAGGAGTCAAAGGAAAATTGTAGGCTCACTACCAAGGCACACTACCTAAAGAAGGTTAAAGCCACCCTCAAGGATTTACAATTTGCATCAAGTGTATACAAAAAATACACAATCTAGTGAATTGCCCGATAGAAACTATCTTTACTTGCTCAGTTCCAATGAAGTACCAACACTGCTCTGTATCCAGTAGTCAAGCTTTGCAACTTCACAAATCTCTTCTCTTCTATTTCTCTTCCAAACTTTTCACAAATGAAAAGATAACTCATATATACCCTTTTACAATAGCCCATTAGGTTGGCCAGTTAAGCTTTCCTAATACATAATTAACTAGGTCAGCCAATTAAGGCTTCCCATCAAACAAATAATTAAACAATCCCTTTCTAAGATATGCACAGTACCTATAACAAGTATACAACATTTGCAATTCATCACAACTACTTTCAGATCTGCAATCCGCTCTCATAATTAATTTCCACATGTTACAAGTCTGAAGTTGGCTAGGAAATAGGTCTTCTCAAGAAAAGTCACCATAGCTGATGTCATCAGTACCCAAACAACAATCAAACTCCACCCATTTCACTATGCTATGTCAGCTCTCCATTAGTAAGCTCACAAGTTCTAAAATATCTTCCTCAGTAAGATATACCTGAAACACCGAGACCTTCTCTATCCAGAATCACAGTTGCAGTCCAGAAAAATAGTCTTCACCAAATGAACTGTAACATCCAAATAATGCAACATAAATTCAAGAGACCTTAGGAGTAAGGTCAAAACAAAGCCTTCTGCATAAATCCAACTTCAATCTTTTTGAATCATCTGTACAGTGTCCGTACACTTGTTCCAATTAAGTAGTCAATCTATCTTCTCCATAGAAATATATGTTGACATCAGTGACAAAACATGAATATCAATAGCATGATCAGTAACCAAGACTGATAACATCCAATAATCTTCCCCTTTGGAATTGATAGAAACATGTGGTAAAATCCATATGCATCAACCCAAAAGTACTCTCTCTCAATACAATCTTCTCAATATCCTCAACATAAATTTCCCAAAATAGTAGGGATTTTCTCATAGATTCCTTCCCCCTTTGGTGGCAATGGAAAAGGGTGCCATAACTCATCTGTAGTCTTTAGTAGCTTTTTCAAATATTCATGTTTGATTAGGTGCAAGATCACCCAAATGTGCTCCATAGTGTTCATCAAGTCCAGAGAGTAATATAGCTCTGAGATCCATACATCAAGTCTAGAGAGTAATATAGCTCTGAGATCCACTGGACTGATGCATATCTGCATCATTTTAATTACCAATGGGAGGGGCCATCACCCCAAGTATGCCTCTGAGGTATTCAAAAGCATCTTTTGGCAAAGGTTTAGTAAATATATCTACTATCTCTTCCTTTGTGCTTATGTACTCCAGTTTAATCTCCTTAGCAGCTACCTTCTCCCTCAAGATATGATACTTGATAGAAATATGTTTATTCTTTGAGTGCATTATAGGATTCTTTGACATGTTTACTATACTTGTGTTATCAAAATGAATAACCACTGCCTCCTTAAAAATTATACCAATATCTTCTAGCATTTGTTTCATCCAAACAACTTGTGTGCAATTAATTGCAGCAGCTACATATTCTGATTCATCAATAGATTGAGCAATACAATTCTGCCTCTTGCTTAACCAGGAAACCAATCTCTTCCCAAGGAAAAATGCACCACCACTTGTGCTTTTTCTTTCATCCACATTACCTCCCCAATCAGCATCAGTAAAAGCTAGCAAAGTAAAATCATCAGATTTTTCATACCATAATCCATACTCTACTATTCCTTTTAGATATTTGAAAATTCTTTTTACAACAGCAAAGTGTGTTTCTTTAGGATCTTCCTGATATCCAGCCACAATTCCAACTGCATTGGTAATATCTGGTCTAGTGTGTGTCAAATATTGTAGACCTCCAATCATTGACCTGTACTTAGTTTGCCCAACACTTTGAGTCTCATCACTTTTAGTTAGTTTGTTCCCTATTATCATTGGTGTACCAATAGGTTTAAAATATTCCATTCCAAATTTCTTCAACATTTCCTTAAGGTACTTGGTCTGAGATATAAATATGCCATTTTTACTCTGATTAATTTGTAAACCAAGAAAAAATTTCATCTCACCAATCATTGACATCTCAAACTCATTCTCCATTTCCTTCGCAAACTTCTTAATCATTTTATCATTTCCTCCAAAAATGATATCATGAAAAAAAATTTCTATAATTAAGATTCCATCTTCATTAGCTCTTAAATACAAATTACTGTCTGTATTACCTTTTTTGAAACCAAGATGAAGTAGATTTTTGCCTAGTCTTGCATACCATGCCCTCGGTGCTTGTTTCAGTCCATACTATGCCTTCTTTAGTCTGCAAACCATGTTTTCATAATCTATCAAAGGAAAACCATCAGGTTTCTCAATGTACACTTCTTCTTCTAGGTCACCATTCAAGAATGCATATTTCAAATCCATCTGATACACTTTGAAGTCTCTATGTGCAGCATAAGAAAGGAATAGTATCACAACTTCTAGTCTAGCAACAGGTGCAAATGTTTCTTCATATTCTATGCCTTCTTGTTGTGAGTAGCCTTTACATACCAGTCTAGCCTTATTTCTTACCACTGTGCCTTCCTCATCCATTTTTTTTCTGAAAACCCACTTAGTTCCAATCACATTCTTGTTATTATGTCTTGGAACCAACTCCCATGTATTGTTCTTCTTTATCTGCTCTAGTTCTTCTTCCATGGCTTTAGTCCAAGATTCATCTTTACATGCTTCATCAGTAGTCTTGGGTTTAGCTTGAGAAATCAAATAGATCTCATCTCTAACTTTAGATCTAGTCATCATGCCTTTGTTTGCATCACTAATAATTTGATTTTTAGGATGGTTTTTCTTGACATACCTTGGATTATTCAATGTCGTAGTAGCTTCTACTTATTCTTCTTCTTCAATCGCATACTCAATTATCAAGGGTTCTTCATCTTCAACAACAACTTCTCTTCTTTCTATTATCTTACCACAATCATACATTCTTTCTTGAATTTGAAATTTCTCATCTATCCTCACATTGGAACTTTCAATTAGTTTTCTGAGTCTCAGATTGAAACATTTATATGATTTACCTTTTGTAGAATAAACAAGAAAGATTCCTTCATCACTTCTAGCATCAAACTTCCCTGTCTCATCATCTCTCTTGATATAGCATTTATGACCAAATATTCTAAAATATTTCATAGTAGGTGTATGACCAAACCATAATTCATAAGGGGTTTTATTTGTACCTTCTCTGATCTAAATTCTATTTAGTGTGTACACAACAGTGCCAACTACTTCTCTCCAATGAACATGTGATACATTTCCTTCCAGCAACATAGTCCTAGAAGCATCTAATATAGTTCTGTTTCTTCGCTCTGCTATCCCATTCTGTTGTGGAGTTCTAGGAGCTGAAGTCTATCTATGTATTCCATTTTCTTCACAATATGTGTTAAACAGTTCTGATGTAAATTCTCCTCCTCTGTTTGATCTTAGAAATTTCATCTTTAAACCAGATTCATTCTAAACTTTTTCTTTGAATAACTTGAATTTGTCAAATTCCTCAGATTCCTCTCTCAAATATATAACCCACATAGTTCTAGAAAAATCATCAATAAAGAGTATAAAATACCTTTCACCATAGTATGATCTTGTTCTTGTAGGGCCACACAAATCTGTATGCACTAGATCCAACTTCCCTTTTGCTGAATAGGATTTTCTCTTGAAAGTGCTTCTAGTTTGTTTCCCCATAATACATTCTCTAAACATAGTGTTAGATGTCTTAAAAATTTTAGGTAGATCTCTTACTGCTTTTTTCATACTTGCCTTCATAATGTTGTCAAAATTAACATGACAAAATCTTCTGTGCCATAACTAGTTGTCATCAATCTTTGCAATAAAACAAGTAGCTTCAGATGTGTTTAGTTCAAATACATTACCTATGGATTTAGTACCAGATGCTATCAAGTATCTTGTTTTATTCTTGATAGAACATTTCTCATTGATGAAGTTTAGTTGATGACCCTTGTCCACTAGCTGTCCAACACTCAACAAATTATGCTTAAGTCCATCAACAAGTAGTACATTGTCAGTGTTAGTCTTACCATCCAATGAGATAGATCCAACCCCAATAATAAGTTTAGGAGTATTGTCACCAAATCTAACACAACCATCATGATTCTTCAAACTCACAAATTTATTTTTATCTCCAGTCATATGATGTGAACAACCACTATCTATGACCCATTCATATTTATTTTCAACTCGAGATACTAATGCTTTTTCCTCATGCATAGGTTCATCATTGTTAATAGAAATGAATCCAATTTCATCAAAGTTATCACCCTCATCATAAGATATTCCTTCACTAGCATAATAGCATTCCTTATCCTTTGAGAACTTAGACTTGAAAAACTTAGGTTTGTTCTTTGGAATTCTTGTAGGACATCTAGATGTAAAATGACCGATCTTATTGCATGAAAAACATTTCAAAGGTAATTTTCCTTCAAACTTACCCTTACCTCTCTTTTCTCTTCTGGAAATCAGTGCAACAATTTCATCTAGCTTCCTTTCTTCTTCTTGTATCTGTTCCCATTCATCAACATAGGCTCCAAGTTCTTCTCTCAGGTCATTACTGCTTTTTCTTACATTTCTAGCTAAGGTCTTCTTGTTTTTGTGCACGGTTGCTTTGAATGCTGACTCAACTTTAGGTAAATTTTCTCCCAATTATGTGGCCTCAAATGTAGTTAGTTTTCCAATCAACATCTCTCTGGTGAATTCTGGTGTCAAAGGTATGATCTCCTCTATAGCCTGAACCTTGGTTTTGTATGCAGATGTCAAAGATCTCAGTATCTTTACAATTACTTCTTCACTATAAGTTCCTCTAGAGTTCCTAATACCAGTCACCACCTCATTAATGATTTGTGCATATGCTTTGATGTTCTCATCTTCTCTCATCTTTAATAATTCCATCTTTGTCTTCTAGTTCTGTAACTTTTCTTGCTTTGTAAATCTTTCTCCAACATATAGTGCTTCCAGTCTTGTCTAGATTTCATGTGCAGAGTCCAAGTCCTTTACTTCAGTGAATTCTCCTTCTAATAGAGTGATAATTAGGGATTCCCTTGCAATCATATTACATGAAATAGCTTCTTCTGATCATCAGTGGCCTTATCTAATTCATCCCCAGTTTCTAAATTTTCTTTCTTCTTTATGATCATCCAGTAGTCGAGACCTTGACACATCAAATGTGTTCTCATCTTGTTATGCCAATTGTCAAAATTTTTAGGATCAAACTTCAGACTATCCTTCCTATAGTAAGACATATTTAGGATCACCTCAAGCTATTAAAATTTCTCCTTGAGGACCAGTAGCTCTGATACCAATTGTTAGGAATAACAGTCCACAAGACAACTTAGAGGGGGGGGGGGTGAATCAGTTGTAGTATAGATTATTAAACTGTAAACTTTATTAATCATATCAGCAAATACAAATAATAACACAGTAACAGACAACACCATAACATAAGATTTGTTCATGAGGAAACCTTGTTAAAGGTAAAACCCCGGTGGGAATTAACACCCACAAATGATGTACTGAGAGTATAGTATCCCTGTTAAAAGATATTAGCCCTATTAGGAGCTTGTTACAACATTAGATTACACAGTCCCTGTTAGGAGATAGACCCTATTAGGAGTCATAGGAAAATAGCAGGCTCATTGCCAAGGCACACTACCCAAAGAAGGTTAAAGCCACCCTCAAGGATTTACAATATGCACCAAGTGTATACAACAAATACACAATCTAGTGAACTATCCGATAGCAACTATCTTTGCTTGATCAGTTCCAATGAAGTATCAACACTACTCTCTATCCAACAGTCAAGATTTGTAGCTTCAAAAATCTCTACTCTTCTATTTCTCTACCACACTTTTCACAAATGAAAAGATAACTCATATATACCCTTTTACAATAACCCATTAGGTCAGCCAATTAAGCTTTCCTAATACATAATTAACTAGGTCAGCCAATTAAGGCTTCCCATCAGAAAAATAATTACATAAGCCCTTGCTAAGATACACACAGTACCTATAACAAGTATACAACATTTATAATTCATCACAAATACTTTCAGATCTGTAATTCGCTCTCATAATTAATTTCCACATGTTACAAGTCTGAATTCGGCCAGGAAATAGGTCTTCTCCAGAACACACACCACAATTGATGTCATCAATACCCAAATGAAAATAAAACTCAACCCATTTCACTATCCTATGTCGGCTCTCCATCAGTAAGCTCACAAGTTCTAAAATATCTTCCTCAGTAAGATATACCCAATACACAGAGACCTTCTCTGTCCAGAATCACAGTTGCAGTCCAAAAAAATTATCTTCACCAAATGAAATGTAACATCCACATAATGTAACATAAAGTCAAGTGACCTTAGGAGTAAGGTCAGAACATATCGTTCTACATAAATCCAACTTCAATCCTTCTAAATCATCTGTACAATGTCCATACAGTCATTCCAGTTAAGTAGTCAGTCAGTCTTCTCCATAGAAATATATGTTGACATCAATGACAAAACATGAATATCAATAGCATGATCAGTAACCAAAACTGATATCATCCAATAGTGGATACAGGTATTGAGGATCCTGAAATTGAAGATATTGCACCTGAGTTAGATAAGAGCATCCAAGATGCAGCAATAGTGTTTTTAAAGAAAAAGGTAGGAATAAGAAAGGAGAAATCAAAGATTTTGTTTTATGAAAGATTCTCTAAAGCATATGATGAGCTTCCAAAAGTTGAAATATCTGCATATACTGGTTTATTTTTGGAACTTTGTTTTTCTGAATCAATCCATTGGTCAATTTAATCAAGGGAACACCATATTAAACCTCTTATGAAATGAATAAGTTTCATTAGCAAATATAAATCTAAGAATGTTTTTAATGCTGACTATGATGGTGACCATGATGCTAACAGTGAATTAAATGAATTTCAAGATGATGAGAATGAATCTATAATTGAACATGCTTCTTTTCAAAATGAATATTTATCTTTCTATTAGCATAATAAGATAGTTCACTTGTCTCAGTCTAAGGAGACTTTGTGGTAAGCACAAGAAGATAATTATGATGCATATATAAGTTTTTGTGATGATTCCTTTGAAGTACATGACATAAGCCATGAAGTTTTAATATAAATTTATAATGATGAGGATCCTAAATCTAAGGTTGTACCTAATGATAATGATATGGAGAATGATGGAGAAAAATATGATAGAGATGTGTCTAGTATGGATGCTATCTGTTGTGATCATGAAAATGATGCT
Organism: Thuja plicata; assembly: GCA_018584345.1. Classification (NCBI taxonomy): domain Eukaryota; kingdom Viridiplantae; phylum Streptophyta; class Pinopsida; order Cupressales; family Cupressaceae; genus Thuja; species Thuja plicata. The sequence continues at coordinate 2,076,376 of MU225724.1, forward strand.
CCTTCTCAGCATGTTGCTGAGGATTTTTGTAGTCAGTACGAGGATAATGATTTGATAAATGAAGATTCTTGTGACTACATATAAGAGGTGGATGTGAATGATGATTTTTGTTCTCTTCATAGTGAAAAAAATTCAGAATTTTTATCTTATGAATATCTCAGATATTTAGGGTGGGATATCTCTAAATCCTTACACCTAATGCACATTGATTTTGACAAAGAACATGAATATGATGGTCCAAATTTTGATATGTGTGGTCTGATTCTCCTTGTACTTATGTGTCACTAGGCTACAACAAGGTTGAATATGATATATCAGATGATGAAAGCATCAGAGTTTTTTCAGATTCAAAGGATGATCTTTCAATTTCTCCAAGTGTGTGGATAACTAATGAATGTGTTGATCTGTTCTCTCCCAAAAAAAACATGATGATGGTTTGTATAAGGTTGATCATGAACAAGTGAGTTATTTAGGGAACTATGCTATTTGTATGCAAACGAGTGATAATATAAAGGATGATTACTTTGCTGAGCAGTGAATAAGAATCATGACATGGAGTTTTCATGTTTTGAAGTTAATAGTTTTGAGTCTTGTTCTTATCCAAGTTTTGACAAGTCTCCTCTTACAGAAGGTAAAATTGATTTACAAGTGGTCCTTGATTTCTATGATGAGCTTGATTCTAATTAAAGATTCCCAGAAGGCTATCTCCTATCCTATGGAGAGTGAGCGAGATCATTTGCCAATTTATAACTCGGCCAAAATAACCCTGGACAAAATAACCCAGCCATAATAACCCAAGGACAAAATAACCCAGGGTCATAGTAACCCAATCCAAAATAACCCATGGAAAAAATAACCCATGGACAAGATAACCCCATAAGATTATAGAGAAAGGAAAACAAAATTTATAAATTACAAGAATATTTCTAAAAAAAAAAAAATTCAAAATTTCAATTAAAGTGTCAAATTATGAGCAATGCCTCTTATATAATCTAAAATATTATTATTGTCATAACCATCAACTAGTCTTTTTAGTCTTTCTTTGAGTTCACGGTATTTTTTCATGTTTGGTTGTGTAGTGTGTCTAATGATATATTTCTCTATTTTATTCTCTTGGAGACCCTGTTCTTTTTTCACTGCTTTGATGAATTTCTAGATTGAGCTATGCGATGATTGAAGCAATTCACTAAATCCTCTATGCCATCCCTCAATGGAATTATTGGTTTTGGGAAGATCATCTTGAATCCTCCTACTACCGGTAATGAAATATTAGAACATGTAGTAGAAATTATATTTCTTGTAGAGTCTTGAGTCAAGCACGCCATGTCTTTCATTTCATTCAACTTATGTTTGAAAGTGATCATCTCAATTTTTGGAGCATGATTATGTCATGTACTGCTAATCACATCACCAGATTCTATTTGTGTTGTAGTATAGCACCGACTTCAACATTTATTTGTAAAATATTCTGCACAACGCTAGATCATTTTATTGACACCTTCTTGATGAAGCAAAAATGTGTAACCATTTAAAATGAGTAATTTTTTATTATTTTGACTTGTTAAAAATTGAAGAGGCATTGTATATATTAAAAATTATGAAGAATTTCTTGATTCCCTAAAAGTATATTTATTTTTTTATACTTTTATAGAAACCCCTAGGAAAATTTAATATAATGTTCAAAAAATTATATTAATTTTTTTTTTTTATGAATTTTGATTTCTCTTTTTCTTATCACTCTACACACTCTTAATTCTTCTCCCCTTCTTCCTTCCTTTACTTCTCTTAATTCTACCACTTTATATTTCCTCTTAATTCCTCTTCATAATGCCTTTTGACTTCTATCTTTTCATAATAACTCTTATTTAGCTTATTCCCATGAATTTGTCTTTATTTCTATAATTATTTACCATTTTATAAGTTATTTAAGCATATTAAAGATGTTTTAAGGCTATTTTAGGGGTATATAATGGATATATGGTCTAAAAATGACCTAAGTATCCTCTATGGTGCCTCACAATCCTTTTTTTAGCATATTAACTTGATCTAAAATAACCATGGGTTATTTTGTCTATGGGTTATTTTGACCATGGGTTATTTTGTCCATGGGTTATTGTGACCCTGGGTTATTGTGTCCTTGGGTTATTATGGTGGGGCTATTGTGTCCAAGGTTATTTTGGCCGGGTTATTATGTCCAATTACCAGTTTCCTTTGATATGAAAACTACTAATGTGGGTGGCTCCAATGATATTGACTTCAACAATATGGCAGAGTATGAGTGTATTTTTTAGCTGGATAATGATTCTCCAAGATGTGGCACCCATTTTAATACTAATAAAAATTGCATTAAGTGTAATTCCTTTTTACTTAATGAATGCAACATGCATATGCCACATAATCCACATTTTCACAGTTTGCCTAGTTTTCATATAAGTTTAGATGATGAATATGCTGATAATTTTTCATATGATGAGCTACTAGGAAATGATAGTAGGTTTGATCAGGGAAATGAAAGAAACATTTTCAACTTGTTTCTAGAGTAGGGAACATAGAATTTTGTTTTTGATAGAGGCAAGTGGAGGTATAAACTTTTTTGATGGATTTGGGCCATCGGGCTTGGTTTGACTCCTTCAAATTAGGAAATAAAGTTGTAGAGGTGAAGATCTTTGCTGGCAGTGAGTTTGTACATATTTCCTTTTGTTCTTCTAGTTGCTACAGTAGGTTAGTTTTTATTTCCTATAGGTGGTCTTCTTAACTCAGAGTTCTAGAATCTTGTCATGCCTGCAAGAGACATGTATCCCCAATTAGAGCCACTATTAGCCCTGTCAAAAAAATTCCATGGTTCCAAGGTTTTACTTCTATTTTTTTTGCATTGTTTTAGGTCTTTGTGCTTAAACCCCTGGTTATTTTCGTGAAAACCCTAAGTCTCTTGGCTTCCTTATAAAATGAAGTTACTTTTTTAGGTAACTTAAGTGAATTAAGTCATGTGTTTTAATGTTGTCAACGGGGCTGTGCTATTAATTTTCCTAAAGTCCTAGTGGGTTTTATTTTATTTTCCTAAGTCTAAGTGTCCCCACAAGCCTTTTTACCTTTTATGTTTGTCTTGCAAGTTCTTTCAATCCAACGACAGGCGTTAAGCCTCAAAGACCAAGATCATCTTAGTTTTCTCATCAAGGATTTATGCCTAGGTGACAAGTGTCTCTCTGTAATCGAGATGTAGGCAAATCAGGTCAATTCTCATCTACGATTGTTGTTTTCCCTTGGTGAGAAAGATGCAGCTCTTTAATGTTCGAGGCAATGCACCGTGTTGATAGGTGGCATCCTGTCACCATGGGTTTGGGGTTTCAAAGGCCAATAAAGGGTGTGGAAATGTAAGTTGATCCTATAGCTGGCATTTTGCCTTAATCTTCAATATGTGATGAGATTAGTCTTCAAGGCAATGCACCTATTTTCCACCTGTCCTAGTCAGATCATGGGTCCATGTGTCAAAGGGAAGGTAAAGGATGAGCATGTTTGTTTTCATCCAATGATGGGTGATGTGCCTAAAAGGTGAATATGATCAACAAATATTTCTTAAGTCATTGCTCTTGGTCAACACGTGTCTTGTTGAGTTAAATGGGACCCGTGGTTTTGATGGCAGGGGTATTATTAATGTGTAGTTAAGTCATATTTCATCCAATGGTTGGCATTGTGCCTCAAGAAGGAGATGACCATGAGATAATATTAAAGGCATTGCACCCATGTGTCACTTGTTCGAAGAGGTTTTTGAAGCCTGGGCAACCTAATGAAGATCTATGGACATGTTTTAAAGTTGAGAAAAGACTTAATATCGTTCATCCATGTATTTTTTCCATGCTGCCTGTGACTGTTTTAACTGATATTTGAATTTTTAAATATTTTTCTCTTAGGGTTTTCAAGCGGTTGACTGTGTCTTATGTGCCAGTGTAATAAATTGAGGAATTTGATCTTTTGGGTCATTTTTGTACAACTGTTGGATGCTATATGAAGGAAATTTTGGTAGTTCAGAATACATTTATGAAGATATTATCTCTTTACAATTTTTGATTGATTTGTTAATCAATTTAAACCTTTGTTTTGTCTTTTTCTGTTCTTCTCCATTAATGAGGGGTCTTTCCAGAGTTCTATGATTGAAGATCATATATATTTCTTGAATGTCCTGAGCTTTTCAAGAGAGGATAGTTGGATTTCTATAGTTTTGAGGGGCTAATTATTTTTGGGGTAATTATTGCAAACTAAACATTCCATTTTTTATTTCTTTGACATGGCTGTATCCTTTAGTTTCCCAAGATGGATGGTGACCTGATCAGATTCTTGCACAGGAGAAATAAAGAGAAGGTTGTTAACTTGTTGATGAAAGAGTTGCTTGGTAGTTGAAATTTTTTATTTCTTCTACCATGTAATATTTTAAATTATTTGATCCCTAACCCTTAATGATCCAAATCTTGTTGCAGTCCTTGGTCTATAAAAGGATTTCCAAGATCATTTAGTAGAAGCTGGAAAAATTAGGGCAAGTAACATAAGGCATAGAACTGTTTACTACTTTCTAGTGAGTATAGTAGATGTATATCTAGAGAGTATCATTATAGAAAAAAAATTTGAAAATATTTTGCATTTATTGAAGTAGTATGTGTTTTAAATAATTTTGGAATTGATGTTGGATTCTCTATACTTATTACAATATTTCAGATTTAAAGTCTCTCCTTGGTGCTTACTCGTTGAATTGTGAGTCTTCTAATTCATTGCATGGAATTTATCTATGTATAAATGTCATTAGTCCTTAGTTTTGATTTAGGATCAAATAAAATAATTATTTGGATATGACATAAGCTCTTTGGGTTTGTCTACAGAAGGATCTTATAAGTAGTGTTTGATCTGAATTATCTGTATTTATGGTTTTGAGTCCTTAACAATAGCTGGTTCCTCTGTCCTGTATTTAAAATAAAAACATTTCCCAATGGATAAATCACTGATTAGTAATTAGTATATTTTACATTGATACATATCTAAATAGGTTTGGCTATATTCTACCCTATCAAAAACATCAAAACCATTCCAGTCCCTTTTGAGTTTGGTGGTTTTTGGTTATATGTCCCAAATAGTAATGGAGAGTCAATGAGTGTCTGGTTAGCATTAAGTACTTCCTTACTATTATCTATTGTTATAATCTAGAAGTATAAGGAGTTGTAAATAGTTAAGTATTATCTAGATTAGGTGTACCCACCTTGGTTTATTAGAGCCAAGTGTGCAAAGGGTAGTCTTGTCCCTATAGTTGGTCTATTTACCTTGCAATGATTTCATTCTTGGAGTTAACCACTCTAAAAATCAGTTTCAAGGTATAGTGCTTGCTTTCAAAGCATAACCATTGTCAAAAACCAACAAGTTCTTCTTCATATTCTGGAGACTTTTGTGTTCCCCTTCCTCTTGCAACTAAAACTTGAAGTTATTTATCTAAAAATCATGAGATAGTGGAGATATAACCATATGACCCTAATTATAATTCAGAGCAAGTGATATATTATTTATATAGGTTGAAGCAGTTACAAACCTTGGAACAAGAGTAGGCAGTGATTAAACTTCAAAATGTGACCCAGACAAATGTAGAGAGAAGGACTACTATATGCAATGCCAAGCTTCTTTTAGCCCTTCCGCCTCTTTTGGCATCAAGATATGTAGGAATTTAGATTAATGTTTATGTTGAATTGGTGAACCTTTCTTTTGAGAATACAAATAAGGTGATCATTGTGTGTGCGGGAGCAGTTCCATACCTAATTAACATTATGAAAATGGGTAATTTGGAAGCATGCATGCATCTAGAGAGATCTTCAACCCAACCTTAAATGATGATAAAAGGATAGCTATTGGAGTGTTGGGTACTATTCCTCATTTATTTCACATTCTCTGATCAACTATAGATAGAAAAAGAAAAGATGCAGTCATGGCTTTGTACCATTTTTCTTTTGTGTAGGTAATGGTAGCATCTAGGATTACAAAGCAAAGTTGAGACTAGAGAGATCTCCCATTGAGTGGGAGTAGACTGTGAGGGGATTTTGTTATAATCTCAAGGTGGTCATATTATTTTTTGTTCTAGGGATCAATCTTATGGAAGTAGGTCCAAGGTGGCCTTAGATCTAGTATTTTTATCTGTATGTAGATCATGGCATATGATGAGAGTCTCTTGGAAAAAGATATCTAATACCATGACTAGGACCATGTGAGAAGGATTTGCTTCCATGATAGAGGGAGAAAATAGAGTGTCTTATTTAGTTAACATCTTAGGATCTTGGTCATATTGGTTTAGAGGGAGTGGACCATATTGAGATGGTTTCTCTAGTGATCCAAAAATTATAGCAATTAGAGGGCCATGATTCATGGGATGGAGTACCATATATGTAGGATGGAAGGCGTTTATGTAAAACTTACCATGGGGAATCTCATAAGGAGCCAATCTATAAATTTGATTAAGAATGATTCTTATTCTAAAGTTGATCTGATTCTTTGAAGAGGAGGAATCAACATTCAAAGGGATTCTAACAAACCTACAGAGGAAACCTTGGAAAATAAGGTCAGGAGGCTGGTATTAGTGCTTAGAGATGAGAAGGAATTTGAACATCAATGATTTACAAAGATGTACTATAATGCATTCTTCTCTCTAAGAGAAGTTTGAGGCGCAATCCCTTGCTAATGAATTTTTATCTGAGAGGGAGACATTTGAGGTGAAATACCTTGTAGTATTTTTATCTCAGAACAAAATATTTGAGGTATCAGCCCTTGTAGTATTTTATTTGAGATGAATAAAATTGAGGTGTCATCCCTTGTAATGCATTCTTCTTTGTGAGAGATAATTTTGAGGTGAAAGCCCTTATTCCACCCTCTGGGAGTAGCCCTAGTGGATGCCATGAGAAATAATCCATGACTTTGCAATTGTATTTATTCACCCTCTAGGAATAGCTATGGTGAGCATCTTTATGAGATCATCACATCATGTTGAGTGATTCAATGATGGGTACCTACACACTTGTTCTTTCCACTCTCTGGGAATGACTATGGTGGATTTCATGTGAGAGACTCCATGAAGAAACACTTGTGTTGATTCACCCTTTAGGAGTAGCCATCATGAATATCATGATGAGATGAGACATCATGTTGAGTGATTGTTTTATGAACACTTTTGTTCATCTGCATTTCCATTCATGGGAGTAGCCATGACAGATCCACCCTTTGGGAGTAGAGATGGTGGATATCACTACATAACTCAGTCATCAAGAATGATTCCTCCCTAGCTAAGAGGGAGTGTTATTGTTATTATAGCTATGGTCAGATTCCTTCAGGTGAACATAGATAACATAAAGGTTGTGATAATATAATTATTGTGATACAATAATTATATTGATAAAATTATTGTGATATAATAATTATATTGATAATATAATTATTATATTATTATTATGAGATAATATTATTATATTATTATGTGATAATGTAATTATGTTATAATTATATTATTATTATATAATAATATAATAATAACTATATTAATAATATAATAGTTGGGGCCAACTTGGAAGAGTGGTGCCCCTTGGTGAAGGGACACCACCAAAAGGTATAAAGGAATATTAATCTTCCTCTCTTGAAAAAAATAAATATACACACTTACAATATGAGAAGCAAAAATTATGGGTCAATACCCTTATAACATTTATATACAATGTTCTAATACAAGGTTATAAAAACATATATAGTATACACTTTATAAGCATATCTCAGTCGAAATAATTATAATCTAATAACTATTAGATAATTAATTGTTTATAAATGAGGGATATTGAAATGGTGTGACTAGTAAACTCACCCTTCCTCCTATATTTGAGGAGGTTCTCTATCACTTGAGGCATGCAAATTAACATATTTTATACTAAATTTTATCAATATGTAGAAGAGGATTACAAGTTGTGGAAGTAAGAAGAAGTGTTGCCAGGTTCTAGTCTATTTTATGATAGACTAGATTTGTAAATGCTTTAATATTAAATGATCCTTTAAGAGGGTTTTTAACTGAATGGGTTTTACCCATGTATATCTTGTGTAATGTGTACATTTATGCATGTATATTTCTCATCTTATTTATAATGATCAATATCCTAAATCATAATTTCAAATAGTTTTTGTAAGGAAATTAAGGTAGCAAAACAATTTAATACACTAACTTTGAGAGGAGGGTCATGAAAACATTTATTAGATCTTTAAAATAGTTGTAGAAAGTTAATAAAAATAAAATAAATTATATGCATACTACAACACAATGATTTATGTGAGCAAAACCCTTTTAGGAGGAAAAAAACACACTGCAAAAGCCACCTAACATATTTTATTAAAACCAATAAAAGATTAGAGTATACTTGTAGAACAATCTTCTCATGAGAGTGTCTAAAAATAGAGATCTAGAGGCAATTGAATGGCTATAATAATCTTACATATATCCTCCATCTCACACACCTAATATATGGGAGATACAATATATAAAACTATCAAATGGTATTACAAAACCATGGGCTAAAAACCACTTATAAAGTGACACCCATCTTATCTCTAATAAAATATATCTAATGATGTGTCTGTTGGTGTCCAAAAAAGTTAAATTGGATTTCCTATAGACTTTCCAATCCAATTCTTGGAAACCCAAGTGATTTGGCCAACTAACAAGTCACAACCAAAGCAAGGTTGGAACTTCTACAATTATGGCTTTGCAAAACCAAGGTTGGTAGGCCTATCTATACCTTGACTTATCCTTCAAGTTACAAGGCTTTTTATAGTAGATAAGAAACACTTCAACCTTCTCTCTCAAGTATGGAAAGGAACTTGAAATAAATCTAACTGAAAGTAATATATAATGAACTATAAACTGAAATACTTTAAGTAATTGAAAGATTGTTTAGTAAATGTGTATGTAATTTGAATTGAATAGATAGATAAGATATCTTAAAACAATAAATAATGAACTGAATAACTATAATCCAAATAAATATTAGACCAGTGCCTTATTCTACCATGGGAAATAGAGTCAAGATCATTCCAATATTATGTTCAACCTCAGAGATAGTTTTACAAGAAAACTTATCACTTCAAAGGTGTTATGGAATGTACAGACAACCTAAAACAAATTCAGAGATATTTCAAAAGGGTTATACTTCTCAGATGACAAACCAATTGACTAAGGCCTCAATAGACATAATTTAACCATGCAAAATGAGAAAACCAATTGAAAATATAGACTATGAATCAAATAAGGAAGCATGCACATCAAACTATCACTTTGAAGAAGTTCTATTGGTTTATCTGAGGGACTAATTGTAAAATGATAATGAAACTATTACACATGTGAAATAAAAAAGACTTATCTTTATTAATTTTGAAAAAATAGTACATCGAGGTCCATGTAATACTTGTTGATTAAAAACTATCCAAATATGTGAAATTGTATTATATTGTCCCTCTCTTTACATTTTACATTATGTATATATATATGTGTTTGAGTGGCTTTCACACCTCTTTAGGGTGAAAAGACTCAACTCTTATTACAAATTATTTTAAAAAAATAATAAACTAACTAAAAAATAACTACCTAACTTTTAGATTTGGCTTTGGTAAAAATTACAAAACACCTCGTAAAAAGCTAATATTTTAGCTGGAGATAGAAAATTTGATTTCCTGAACTGGGTCAGTTTTAGATTTGTAAAATTCGACCATCGTTACCCTCGTTCAAAATAATATTTGTAGAAGGTCTAAATTCCAGCATTTTCTGAAGGCTTCAATTAGTTAGTTCTATTTATTTGTGTCATAAAGCTTCCTTCCTTTGATATTTTTTAGTATGGAGAAACATGCTTCTTGATAATGGATTGAGACGTCTAAATTATCAAAATTTAGGGTACCACCAGTGGCTCTTTCTGGGGATGTATGCTCCCTGTGAGCATAGCGAGATTCTAGCTATTTCTGGAGAAGTAGACCAAGTATCCACACTTAATCTGATGTAAAGTGATTTGTTTCTCATCTTTAAGATTTATCTTTATACCAATAGGATCATGAAGAATTTTCATAGGAACTTTCAATTGGGTGGCCCCAGGCCCCCAAAAAACTAAACACTGCTTCTTTCCTCTATTGAAAACATAATTTTGATCATGTAATACTTTGGATCTCCCGAATATGATGCCACCACTCTCATGGACAACATTCATTTCTTTATTAACACGCTTTGAATTTTGTTTACCTTTAGAAAAGTCAGCAGGTGCACTGTAGTCCTTGCTAAATAGAAGATTCCCATGCATTTGATCAACCCTACAAGTAACTAGATTAAGCTCTTCTGCTTGCATGCTTTTACGTACAAAATCTTCCCTATACTCAAGATGTTGTTCCTTTTCACAAAAAAGATTTGGAGATAACTCACATTCAAGAACTTCCTTCTTATCAAGAATTTGATCAGATAGGATACTCGAATAATTTTCAGAACTAATCTTCAACACATTATCCTCATTATGTCTGTTTGATTCCATCTCATCTTCACATGTTTGATACAACTTCTTCTCATCAAATGAAATAATGCATGTATCACTTTCTGAATACACTTGCCCATACATATTTTGAGTTTCATCATCTTCAAAATGATCACTAGGCTCACTATCTTTATCATGATGTTGATGGACTTGATTGCATATAAAATATTCTTCAAATAATGGATTCAAGGATATAGATAACTCAGGAATATCTCCATGAGAGCTTTCATCTAAAACTTTTTCGTATTCATATGTTGTATGTTGTTCTATTTCATCTCCATTATTTGATTCTTGGAATTTATCATCTTCTTCATCTAGTACCCCCTGAGTATGTACTGATCCATCAACTTGCTTATCAGGGTGCATTGAGAAAAAAATTTGACCACTCTTCTCAACATGTTTTTGATATTCCATGTCTAGTA
>MU225724.1:2087409-2119254 GCA_018584345.1 Thuja plicata
ACTGATCCATCAACTTGCTTATCAGGGTGCATTGAGAAAAAAATTTGACCACTCTTCTCAACATGTTTTTGATATTCCATGTCTAGTAAATATGAGATTTCTTCTGTACTGAGAAGATCTTCTTCCTTATCATGATGGTCATTGATACCTATTTCCATACAAATCTCACTACGTACAGATTCTACTTCAATCTGATCCAAATTTTCTTCCTTTATGTCCTCATTCTTTTCTTCCCTCAATACTTCACATATTTTGTCAAGAAAAGCTAGTAGTTGAGAATCAAAGTAGATTCCTAACTCACAAAGTTTATCCATTAATTCCCTTCCTAGAGGCCTGATATCTGAAGGTATTTCCCGATAGATCTTTATCATTCTCATGAACAACTTTAGTACAGGTTCACCTTTATATCTTTCCAAACTAAAGAATGTATCCAAAGGGGACATGTCATATTCTTCCTCCAAAATATAATTTGGCTCTCTTTCCTATTCATAGCACATGTCTTGTTCATAAAACATGTTTTCTTCTTCACCACTAGCACCATGAAACATATCAAGAAACCACTACTCAAACTGTCTCCATGATGAGATGGATTCTATGGGTAGTGATTCATATACTTTTCTGGCATTATCTTTTAACATCCTAAAAAATAGCCTCATCACCTGATCCTCTATAGAAACCTCATAATCTTCTATGAATGTATAAGATACATCCAAGTGTTGTAGTGTCGATTCATCCCATTCTCCATGGAACTTTGGTAGAAGTTGTGAAATTTTAGGGGATAACTTATTTGGGATGTATTGAAATCTCCTAAGATCCAATGGCCTAATACCATCTGGAATAAAATGATTTCTTTGAAATGATGGATACATTTGAAAAAACAATCCACCATCTCCTTTTGAGTCTTCTCCCTTAGTAGAGTCACTAATTGAAATGCTTTGTTCAATAGAGTCACCACCTTCTTATCAGAAGGAAAATACTTACTATCTTCTAAGTTCTTTCCTCCCAATATAGTCTTAAATATATCACTAGATCTTCTAGGTAAAATACAAAAATATTCTTTTGAACAAGTCCCTAGTAGAGTCACCAATTTGTTGGTGCCCAAAAATGCTAAATTGGATTTCCTATAGACTTTCTAATCCAATGCTTGGAAACCCAAGTGATTTGGCCAACTAACAAGTCACAACCAAAGAAAGGTTGGAACTTCTACAATTCTGGCTCTGCAAAACCAAGGCTGGTAGGCCTATCTATACCTTGACTTATCCTTCAAGTTACAAGGCTTTTTATAGAAGATAAGAAACACTTCAACCTTCTCTCTTAAGTATGGAAAGGAACTTGAAATAAATCTAACTGACAGTAATATATCATGAACTGTAAACTGAAATACTTTAAATAATTGAAAGAATGTTTAGTAAATGTGTATGTAATTTGAAATGAATAAATAGATAAGATATCTTAAAACTATAAACAATGAACTGAATAACTATAATCCAAATAATGATTAGACCAGTTCCTTATTCTACCATGGGCAATAGAGTCAAGATCATTCCAATCTTATGTTCAACCTCAGATATAGTTTTAAAAGAAAACTTATCACTTCAAAGGTGTTATGGAATGTACATACAACCTAAAACAAATTCAGAGATATTTCAAAAGGGTTATACTTCTCAGATGACAGACCAATTGACTAAGGCCTCAATCAAAATAATTTAACCATGCAAAATGAGAAAACCAATTGAAAATATAGACTATGAATCAAATAAGGAATCATGCACATCAAACTATCACTTTGAAGAAGTTCTATTGGTTTATCCGAGGGACTAATTGTAAAATGATAATGAAACTATTACACATGTGAAAGAAAAAAGAATTTTTATTAATTTTGAAAAAATAGTACATCGAGGTCCATGTTATACTTGTTGATTAAAAACTATCCAAATATGTGAAATTGTATTATATTGTCCCTCTCTTTACATTTTACATTATGTATATATATGTGTTTGAGTGGCTTTCACACCTCTTTAGGGTGAAAAGACAACTCTTATTACAAATTATTTTGAAAAAATAATAAACTAACTAAAAAATAACTACCTAAGTTTTGGATTTGGCTTTGGTCGAAAATCCAAAACACCTCATAAAAAGCTAATATTTCTGCTAGAGATAGAAAATTTGATTTCCTGAACTGAGTCAGTTTTATATTTTTAAAATTTGACCATCTTTACCCTCTTTCAAAATTATCTTTGTAGAAGGTCTAAATTCCAGCATTTTCTGAAGGCTTCGATTAGTTAGTTCTATTTATTTGTGTCATAAAGCCTCCTTCCTTTGATATTTTTTAGTATGGAGAAACATGCTTCTTGATAATGGATTGAGACTTCTAAATTATCAAAATTTAGGGTACCACCAGTGTCAAAAAACACATCAACATGTTTAACTCCCTCTTACAACTCATTTATGTGTTAAACACATTTTTACATTTCCTATTTCAAGAGGCCCAACTTTTGGAGGCGATAACTTTTGAACTAGGTGTCCGATTGACAAATTGTTTGAAGCATAAATAGATCATGATATTATCTATCAAGATAAAGAAAGATTAGCTATTTATAGATATCTTTGGACTATTTTGGAGCCTCTAAAACCTTCAAAATTAATTTTGTGAAATTTCTTCGATAAATTCAAAAATGGAAACTTTAGTATCTTCAAATATAGACTTGATCTTGTAACAAAAATTCACCATCATGCATATCTATCTTTTCCAAACCTTTGAGAAAATTTTAGAGAAAATTTGTATTCAATTGTAAATTTACTATAAATAGTAACCATATGGAAAAGCAAGGTTGAGACACATTTTCCTAACAATATTTTATTTGTCAAACACCTTGCAAGAGAAAAGGGAATATCTATACCATAACTCAATTTCTATGGTACATGAGGCCTATATACTTTGAGTACCATTTGAATTTTTTGTGCTCACAGGCTTAGTTAAAATATTTATTATGTACATCAAAGTCTCTACAATAACTAGTTTCACCCTACCATCCACAACCATATCTTTGACAAAATGATACTAAACATTACTGTTCTTGGTCCTAACATAAAATATTGGGTTCTTAGCCAAGAAAATCACACTTTGAATGTTATAATAAATTTATACTCTCCTTATTTTGTCCCAATATTTGAACATAAACTCTTGATCCAAATGACTTCTTTACAAGCATGAGAAACTACCATATAATCAATCTTATTAGTGGACAAAGAAATTACAATTTGTTTCTTACTCATCCAACTGATTGCACCACCAAATAGGGTAAGCACATAAGCAGTAATGGATCTTGTGCTATGAATATCATCTACCCAATTTGAATCCACATAACCATGAATATCAAGGGAAATTGTTTTCTTTTATCATATTATCATGATAGAACAAAGAATATTTAGAGGTAACCTTCACATATTTGGAGACTTTTTTAACTACTTATCAATGATGCAGGAGAATCTTGGCATCTTATAAATACTGGGATCTTAGAAATCTTGCATAAAAAAAAAACATTTTTTTTCCATCTTGATCAGTATGGTGTTTTGTTAGTGTTCGATTTGTGGTTTTTCTTTTGTGTTGTGGTCACTACAAATTTGTGTTAGATCTTATCATAGGATCACACATCATTTGGATTCATCACACATGAGTTTTTCTAGATTCTTTGTTTGACTATCCTGCTCTTCTTTTTCCCGGTTAGTCATTGTGTTTTTTGATAATTTTTCAATCTTCTGATGGGAATATCTTTACGCAATCGCACTAGCTCATTGTTAAGTTTGAGGCTGACTTTACTGTATGATTTAATCTCTTATCTCTCTTATTAGAGGTTGTTACAGATGATTTGGGTCTTGACATATTTGTTGTAACACACTTTCTTAATTATTGGGAAATGTGATCTTTTCTAGTCTGACCTAGTGTTGTGATTGCTTTATAAGCTTATCAAATTGTTCTTAAGGGGAATGTGATTTTCATAAGATTATTTTGCATTATTTGGCTAGGAATTTGTAAGGGTTTTTCTGATCATAATACTGTATGTAATCTTGGCATGTGAGACTTCATATTTTAGATCTGTTGTAATTGATTTTCTGATAATAATAGAAGGCTGATCTCTTATTTCTTTCCATCTTGCCTTATTATTTTCATTGTGTTGTTTTAGTTGTAAGGATCAGACTAATCTCCTTGAGGTTTCTCTATCCTTCACTCAATCAAGGGGTATTAGAGAAAAGGTTTTTTAGCATAGGGTTTTCTTGTGGGGTGGCGGTTGAAAGGATCCATCCTACAAGTACTAGGGATTGTGACAATGGCCAAGATAAATGCTAGAGGTGGAGATAGGAATACAGATCCAGTAGTCTTAGATTTGTTAACACAAATTTCTACCAGATTGGAAGTAGTAGAGACTTCTTAGAGAAGAGGACAACATATAGAAGATGCAAGTGATGAAGAAGTAAATGAACAAAATCAATAACCAAAAGTAGAAGGAGAGAACAATGGAAACAACTAGAATTTAATCATGAAGAGGTGAGGTTCATTAGAGCCTTGAATACTATTAATAGGAGAACTCATTTCAACCCACTTGATTATCATGGAAACCTAGATGCTGATGAATTGATAGATTGCATCATCGATATGGATAAGTATTGTAAAATTGAAGGAACTAATGAAGAGAATAAGGTAAAGTATTCTTTCATTAAGTTAAAAGGACATGAATCCCTATGGTGGGAACATTTTCAGACATATCAATAGAGAAGGGGTAAAGACAAGATCAAATCTTGGAATAGGATGGTGAATAAGTTGAAGGCTAAGTTTTTGATTGAGGAATACCAAGTAAGTTTTTTTTTTCAAAATTTGCAACTTGAAGCAAAGAGACCTAAGTGTTAAAATTTATATTGAAGAGTTCTATAATTTGAACATTAGATCATGTCATATAGATGATGGGACTGAACAAGTTTCTTGATATCTTAATGGTTTGAGGACGTCGATACAAGATGAAATTAGTCTATTGTAGATCAGGAGTGTGGAAGAGTTTTATAAGTGGGCCTTGAAGGCTGAAGAGAATCTAAACAGTAGGGATGAGAAAAGACAAAGAGACAGAGGTGGAAAATTCCATAGAGGTAGAGGCATTTTTCTACAGATTAGGGAAAAGGAAAGTCAGAAGTCAAGGAAAATGATCATTATAGGAGGAATAAAAGGAGTTCCTCCCGGAATGAAGGACAAGGTAGTGGTGAAAGGAGGAATTTTAGTGGAGCTTGTTTTAAATGTTGTGAAGTAGGAGATACAGCCTTTGAATGAAAGCAAGGTAAATCTGAGAAGAAGGTAGAATGTAGTAGGAGAACAATATTTGTTGATGAAGAGTCCACTGGTTTAGTGAAAAAAAATCAAGCTAAGAAAGGTACTGTATGCACCCTAAAATGGTTGCCTTGACTATGGGCCCCCATTCTTCAATTTATCAAATGACAGAATCAATTTATCACATTCTTGAATCAATGCTTTGCAACATTTTTTATTCAAATCAATTTCCTTGATCAAATCGTAATTAATTCAATTATTTCAATATTTCCTAAGGTTTGATCATTTCATCAATAATCTTATTTAATTAAAAGAAAGCATCCCTTTTAATTAAATAAAATAATCTTATTTAATTAAAAGAAAATATCTCTTTTAATTAAATAATCTTATCTTATTTAATTAAAAGAAAATCTCTCCTTTAATTAAATAATCTTATCTTATTTAATTAAAATCTCTTTTTTTAAATAAATAATATTATTTAATTAAAAGAAAATCCATCTTCTAATTAAATAAATAAAATCCCCACTTAAATCCCTCTTTGTGATGAAAAGAGGAAATAAATAAAAAAAATATATAAAAAAAAACTCCCTTTTCTCCACATATTCCTATGTGGTGGTCTTTTTCCTCTCACTTTCCTTTTAGGGATTTATCCCACATTGCTCTTGAGGATGCATTCCTCTCCACACTTTCCTTTATAAGGATCCCTCTCCTTCTCATTTTCATAGAATAGATATCAAGTTTTCATGTTATTGTTATGCTGCAAGTTTGGAGAGCAATGCTGGAGGAGAGTTTGAGTATTTGAGCTTGAACTATGCAACTTCTCTTCTTCTTGTCTTCTTCTCTCATGCATCCATCACAATCCATTTAGAGTAGATTCATGTTAATTTAGATTCATATTTCCTTTCATAGATTAATCTTGCATATTTCCTTTCATAGATTAATTTTGTATATTTCCCTCATAGATTAGTTTGTATATTTCATTTCATGCATTGTTATCATATAGATTAGTTTCTTTCATGCATTGCTATCATTTAGAATAGCTTCCATTTTGATTTGCAATGCATATTTGATAATCATGGAGACTATAATTCTTTCTCTTATCTCTCATTTCATGGTGTACTTGCATGGACATAAGCTAGGTCTAAACTGAGGGCCTTCATCACAAACCCTTACACTCCATGAATAGGGAGCTATGAGTCGCCATTTGAGACCTCATTCTTGAGCAATCTTGAATACAATGACTCATAGAAGTGTGTCAACATTTTAGCACACATTTTTTACGTCCACTGTGGGGCAGAACATCCATTTTTGTCATCACATTCAAAAATTCATTCTATCTTCTATCTATTATTCTCTCAGTATCTTTGAAGCTCTCATTTTGAGCCAAATATGACCCCACTATCGCATCCAAAACATCATTTTGGTTGAAAATGAGTATAAACTTGCCCATATCCATCGAAAGTCAAATTTGTGGCAAATTTCTTTTGCCCAAGCAGGACATACAACCCATTGCATGGAAATCAAGGCAGATTTCAAATTTTTCTACACGCAACCCAAGGTAGATTTAAAAAAAAAAATTAGATTTTTTTTATTGTGTTTAATTTGACGGCTATCAAACCATCATTATGCATGGACTACTGTGATAGCCATGAAACTGTCAATTTTAATGCCATAGTTTGCTAACATTAGCAGAGTTTGAAAAGTCTTTGTCTTCACCATTGGAGTTTTTGAAATTGCAGTCTAACTTCAAACAATCATATCTTGCTCATTTTAGGTCCAAATTGAGTGTAATTTTTTTTTGATTTTGGGTATAATTGTCTAAAAATTTCTGGGTTGGTCTTAGTTTCTGGATTTGAGTCATAGATTTATCATAAATTATAGGTTTTATCACTTTACCTGTTTAATCCTCTGTTTTGCATCTTCCAAAGCCTCGTACGGGCTCATACAGTAACATTTTTGAGTGCAATTTTTTTTGAAAGTCTGTGACTTTTTATCTACTTTTTGAATATGCAATCAGATTTATGATTTTCTGATTATTCTAACACTTAAGATTTTTGGGCTTTATTATTCTCTGACTTATTGTGTTGATTATAGCCTAACAGTGGTTTGTAGGACATTAAAAAAAAAGACTAAAAACACAGACTACTAACGAATCATCTTGCAGGTTGCCTTGATCGATAGAATGCTAAACATTGTGCTTGCATTTTTTTTATTAAAATAGGAACACGCATGCAAGAGTTTTTTAAAATCAACTTATATCTGATGTTTTAGGGATGAAAATAATGTCAGGAAACTATGCTTTTGCCCTTTTGGGATGATAAAAAATCCAAAAACATTGTTTTCATCTTCTTATGTGTCTGAAGTGTCTTTTTAGATTGTAATCCTAAAAATTATATGAATGTATCCTCTTTCCTCGCCTTTGTGGATCTTGTGTGTAAGAGAAATTCATATAATTCTTTTAGCATGGCTACCTCTCGAGAGCTTTAATAGAGCCGGTGAGAGTGGATTTTCCAACTGCTAACAGTCTAAAGCCAAGCCCTTCCAAATCGGTATAAAAAAATGTCATTGTGATTAATCTCATAGTGAGCAGGTGTCAATTTTACTATGTCAAAAAAAGATCTCCCTTAGTACCCTCATGGTGCATAAAAACCTACACAACACAACTTTTATATGCTGGGAGGCCTCCTTAACGGGGCTAATCTTCTGCATGTATAGCCGCTTGAATAAAATCCCTGACCAAAACCTTTGTTCTAGTGACCAAAATCCCTCTATCTGTTGGCGCAGAAGGTCAGCGATAGACTAAGACATCCTACATTTTCACAACTCTTAGTAGAGACAATGGTTCTTTGGGAAGTGATTCCCTTGGGAATCGAAGGTTGATGTGCCTGATAAGTGAGTGCACTGTAAGGAGGACCTTGTTACTCCAAGCTTCTAAGTAGTCCGCTATGAGTAGGCCTGGCTTAACTTCAGTTCAAGTGGGAATTCAACAGATATTTCCCTAGCTTACCTAGGTTGTGGTGTGACTGTTCTTTTTACAAAAAACAATCTGCTTGATGTGTCTTGTGTGAGTGAAACATCAAAATGTACACTAAATATCAAAGAAAACATCAAAACAATCAACAAATCTGCATTCTTAAGTGTCAAACTGTCAACTTGCTCAATTTTCTATCTTGTCATTTCCAGTCTTCCTTGGTCAATCCGAGTTAGATTAGGTCACTTACCCTGATGTTAGAAGGTTGTTTACACTTTGGATTCTTGCATTTTGACTTCTTAAAGTAGTAATTTTTGGTTTCACAAGTGACCTTGCTTGAAGTTGGTGATCTAGAAACTGTCCTTATTTAGAAGATAAACCTTTGGATCCTTTGATAACACACTTGGAGAGTTTTAGTAATCTCTTGTCCATTCACTTCCATACAAATTAAAATTTAATCAATATAACTTGGGTAAATCATCCTTCTGATCCATTTATGTTAGGGTATTCACTCATTCAGTGGGCACCTCTGTGGCAATGTTGGTTTATGCTTCTTGCAAAATTCTACCTTATCACCTCTCTTTTGGACAAGTGAGTGCTTTTACTATTTTGGTTTGGTACCAATGTTTCTTAGGGTCATCCTATCACCTAGTACCTTTTCTTTCATGCCATTTACAACAAGATATGAAGTAGATGAAGGAAAGCAACCTCAAGTAGTCTTTAACCAATTACCCTTACTTCAAAATTGACAAAAAAATAAGGGAAAAGAACCTGTATTTGATCAATCAACCAGGAACAACTCAAAAATTTGGTTTCATTCCAAGAGTTACCTTAGTGAGTTGGGTACACCCTTAGCATCTTCTTGTTCAGATATGGATATGAGTTAAAGAACCTGTATTTGATCAATCAACTAGGAACAACTCAGAAATTTGGTTTCATTCCAAGAGTTACCTTAGTGAGTTGGGTACACCCTTAGCATCTTCTCACTCAGATATGGATATGAGTTACACAATGAATTGATGAGAGAGGGGAGAAATGGACAAACACCTTGATGACATATTTGAAAGACATAGAGATACCATTCTGTTTGGTAGTTCCCCTCATGAAAGTCGACCAGTCTCACCCCTCATCTCAACTAGATATATGGATGCACACCAAAGGGATGAGAGAGGTAAGAGGCAAGCCTATCAAGATGAACAATCACAACATGAAAACCAATATGATGAACCTTATGACACTCGTGTGAATGCAACATACACCAATGACTTGTTTAGACATTCAATACCAAGTTCACTACTCAAAACATCTTCAAGATACACAAGTGAAAGACTTAAGGAAATTGAGCGTGAAAGGAAAGAATTCCTAGATGAACAAGCTGAAAAGGAAGAGCATTTTAGACTCCTAGAGTTGGAAAGACAAGACTTGTTGGAGATAGAAAGGAAATCATTTTAGGAAGAGCAAGATAGACTCTTGGCTCAACAACTTAATGATCAATTTAACAACATGCGTGTTGGTGGTGGAAAAAACTCTCCTCCATCCACCCCTCCTAAGACTCCATGAAGTGAGAGACATTCAAGAACACCTTCAAAATATCCTAACCCTGGAGGAAGAAGGGCTTCAAGACATGATCATTATAGGAGACTAACACCTCCTAGGAACTCAAGACAACCTTCACAACGTGCTCACCATAGTTCACAATATGGGGGTAGTAGCTCAAGTTTTGACCTCACCTCCTAGGACATCATGAAGATACACCAAGAACCACTCTTCCAGCAGTATGTGGAGAGATACTTAGAGAAAAAAAAAGACAAGTTCCTAGAGAGTTTAATCAACACGGGTGTTAGAGTCCCCTACAACTTTGATGTGGACAAGAAGATTAAGAATCAAGGTCCATCTCAAGAAGAAGAGATCAAACAAATTAAGAGTAGGATGGAAATGATGTTGCAACCCAAGATTTCATTCTCACTTGATTCAATTTTTCCTAATCCTTTTGACAAAAGTGTTAACATGAAATAATTCCCTAGAAATGTTGAGATCCCTCAATATGAAAAGTATGATGGAAATGGAGATCCACATGATCATATACGCCAATTTTATGCCACAAGTTTTGAGTTCCATCAAGATGACTTGTACCTCATGAGATTGTTCCTAAGGAGTCTTAAGGGTCAAGCGATGGAATGGTTCACCACCATAACTCCCCCGTTAAGACTTTCAAAGAGCTCATCCATAGATTCATTCAACACTTTTCATACAATCTTTCAAGATCTATCACCATGTTGGACTTATGCAAATTAAAGCAAAATCAAGGGAAATCATTTGATACTTTCTTGCAAACATGGAGATGACAATGCTCTCACTACCCTAGGAACATTCTTGAAAATGAAAAGATTGACATCCTTGTTAGCAACTTGGTTCTTGAAATGTGGTATGAAATTAGGAAGATGGTTTTTTATTCCTTTGACACCATGGTTGAAACCGCATGTAGGATTGAGGATGTTTTGAAAGAACAAGGAATTTTGACCAAACATGGAAACAACAACAACAACAATGGTCAAAATAACAAAAACCCTAACAAGGATAAAGGAAAGAACTCACACTGGAATAGGAACAAACAAGTGGTCAATGATGGAGTTGTGGACTCCTCCCAACCTAAAGATCAACCTATTCTCCACTTGTCTAGTGTTGTTCAAGCCATGAAACTCAATATATCTAATCAACAAGAGAACAAGCCAAGATACCAAGATAGGCCTAAGAAAGAGAGACGCCAATTTTCAATACATGGTGATTCATATGAGGATGTCTTGAAAACACTCATTTCCAACAACCTTGCACATCCTCAAGATCCCACAAAGCATTATATACCTGATGTTAAGCCACATTGGTGGGATGAGAAAGCCTTTTGCAAGTTTCACAATGACATTGGACATGATATGGAAAACTATTGGAAACTCAAACATATCATTCAAGATCTCATTGAGAATGGAAAAGTTAAGGTAGATGGATTGAACACCAATGCCGATCATAAGGCATTCAAAGAACCTTTGACCAATTATGAGAAGGGGGAAACCTCTAAAGCTAAGAAGGGCAAGGCTGAGATCAATTACACTTACACAGATGCAGAGAATGTTGTCAACATGCTTGAAGTTGTCGAAGAAAATGTCAAAATGACAAGGGATAAAGATCCCTATGGTTATGATCTAGACATGGAATCTCCTCCTATCTTTGATGAAGAACCCATCATGGTGCTAAGGGGTCGTAACTCTAGAGTTTCATCACAAACTCTCAATGCTATCACACAAAGTCAAGGTCCCATTGTCATTAGAGGACCCAATTCAAGTCAATCAAATAAACAAAAACAAGTGGCATCCAAGAATGTCACCTCAAAACCAACAGTCAATCCTAAGTTGAGCTATAATCTTGTTGATCAGTTGCAAAGAACCCTAGCTCAGATTTTGATCTTTGAGCTCTTAGAGTTGTCCCCAAGGCACAAACATGTCCTTGAGGATGTGTTGCATGCAACAAACATCCCCAACAACTTAGATGTTGATCAATTCCAGAACATGGTTAACCATATTGCTAGCTCTTATTACCTTAACATTTTAGAGGATGATGATAAAGCTTTTAGCCGCCCACACAATCTTGCTCTCCATATGAGGTAATGATCCACAAAACCTGTGTTAGGCACATGTTGATAGATGGGGGTGTTGAGCTTAATATTTGTTCCTTTAGTCTTTTGAAAAATTTGGGTTATTCTGAACAAGTCATAGATACCAAGAAAAAGATCACTATCAAAGCCTATGATGAGGCAGAGAGAAGTTCCAAGAGGTTGGTCATCCTTCCTATTAGGATTGGCCCTATTGAAAAAGATATTTTGTTTCAAATAGTTGATGCTAGCCACCTTGCGTACAATACCTTACCCGATAGGATGTGGATTCATGATATGGAAGCAATGTTGTCCACATATCATCAGTGTATTAAGTTCCCTTACAATGGAATAGAGATTTGTATACTTGGGGATAACACGTTATCTATTAACTCAATTTCAGTAGGAGCTAATTTTCCCCTCAATAAAGAAGCAGAAGACTTCGATGCAACCTTAGCTGAATGTAAAGACAAGCTCAAGTTAGTAGACCTTGTCATGGGGGGTATCAACTCAAATCCCTCACAACACTTCCAGTTTTGCCTAGGTCTTATGGAAAGCCTTCACAAGAAAAGAGACCTTCCTCTTTAGCTATGAATTTATTTGGCACATTTGTAGATTCCTCAGTGCCTATTCAAGATGAGAAAGATGAGACATTTGTTAGAGACTAGATTTATAGAGAAGAGAAAAACATGCACAATGAGAAATTCTCTCCCTCTCCTAAGGCTTATGGAAGAGGATATAATTTTGCCAAATAGATGGGCTATCCATAATATGGTCCTCTTAATCATAGATTGGATGTTAGGGCCAAACCTCTTGATCATGCTCTTTTTGTATGCAAGTCTAAGAAGATGGTTGACCTAGGATTCGTGAATCACAACAAGTACACTACTCCTATCCTTGATAAGTCACATAGTGAAGATGAACCAGAATACATACCTAATTTGATAAATCAGCAAGACATGTGTGAAGATTGGATCCCTTCCACTAATCTCCTTTGGGGAGATTCATATATTCCAGTCACTCATGAGTTATTTGCAACTTTAGAACAAGATGAATTAGATGTAGAAGATCCTTTTAGAGAACGTCAATGAAAGAATCTTGTCCATTTAATTGAAAGAGAAGGTGTTACCTTTGATTACACTAGACCTTCCACATCAATATGTCTCAAACCCTCATGGTGTAAGCATCCTAGTCGTAGTTTAGACACAAGCTCATATGAGTATGAATAGGACTCCTTCTCAGAGCCTTCCATAGTTGACATGGATGTTGATGTCATCCACACTTATAGTTCTCTACCTGAGGTAGTTGACGAGTCACGTGTAGGATTAGAGGATTTGAACCCACATGTTGCCTTATTGGATGATTCTTCACTTGTTAGGATGAATCCTGATTTGGGTAGCTTAGAAGGATACCTGATAAAATCTGACTCTTTGGTCACCAGAGATAATACCATTAACATTTACAATATTCAACCAGTCATTGACTTACCTCTTCTTCATCCTGACCTCATTGATTGGTCCCAATGCTATCAAGAACCTAAGCTCTTAAAATTTCAAAATGATTACGAGATAGCTTGTTAATTAAATGCTATTGACCTTGTAGTCTCTTCCACCAGTCAACCAGCTACCAGCATGACCGAGCCAGACATCAAGTACATTAGTCACAAAATAAAAAGAAAATAAAATCAAAAGAAGAGGAGTTCTGATGGCGAAAACCACTGTGTGATGGTGTCAGAACCAAAAAAAGTAAAAAGAAATGACATATCCAAGGGTGAAAACCTCTTTGAGGCACCTAAGGATGAGGTACTTGATCGTCTCCCTAGCTAATTTCAAGATAGATCTTTAGTGCTTATTGAAGCAACACAAGCAGTCAATCTGGGTACAGATGAGGCTCCACAGATCGTACACTTGGTTGAATCCTTCTCACCACAAGAAAAATAAGCCTACACTAAGTTCTTATAGAAAAATAAGATCAAATTTGCATGGAGTTATTCATATATGCCAAGGTTGGACACTAATCTTATCATGCATCACTTGTCCATAGCTCTAGGTATCAAACCAGTTGGACAAAAGTTGAGAAAGATGCATCCTCACATAGCTCTCCTAGTCAAAACAAAATTAGAAAAACTCCTTAGTGCAGGATTCATAAGAGCTATTGCCTATGCTGAATGGATATCAAACATGTCCCAGTTTCCAAACATGACATATCCATTTGAGTTTGCACATATTTTAGAGATGTCAATAGAGCATTCCCAAAGGATGACTTTCCACTTCCCAATATAGACATGATAGTGGATATTACTGTGGGTTACAAGATTTATTCCTTGATGGATGGTTTTTTGGGGTACAATCAGATTAAGATAGCTCCTGAAGATCAAGAAAAGACTGCATTCACTTGTGCATGGTGTACCTATTGTTGCAATGTTATGCCTTTTGGATTAAAAAATGCAGGAGCCACCTATCAACGAGCTATGACAACCATTTTTCATGGAATAATGCATAAAAACATAGAAGATTATGTGGATGACACCTTGGCCAAGTATTAGAAGAGAGATATGCACTTAGATGATTTGGAAGTCATTCTAGATCGCATGGAACAATTTCAACTAAGGTTAAATCCTAAAAAGTGTGCATTTGGAATCACCTCTGAAAAACTGCTAGGATTCATCATTTCAGCAATAGGAATAGAGGTAGACCTTGAAAAAGTCCAAGAAATCATAAATATGCCACCTCCTAGAAACATTAGTCAAATGAGGAGTCTTCAATCCTTAACAAGATTCATTTCACAGTTGGCAGATAGAGCTCAACCCTTCAACAAGAACTTACACAAGGGAGTCAAATGTGTTTGGAATGAGGATTGTCAAAAGAGAATAGATCAAATCAATAAATACTCAGAAAATCCTCCTATTTTAATTCCTCCTATCCCAAGGAAACCACTTATTCTATACATTTTAGTGACAAAATATTCCTTGGGGGCATTACTATCTCAACTTGATGAACATGGGAAAGAAAGAGCAATATACTACATTAGTCAAACTCTTGTTTCATATGAGGTTAACTACACCAACATTGAGAAAGATTGACTTGTAGTTGTGTTTGCTTCCCAAAATTTATGACATTACATGCATGCACACACTATACACCTCATAGAAAAAATAGATCCACTCAAGTATTTGCTAGGTAAGGCTTCCCACACAGGTAGACTTGCTAAATGGATGATGATACTTTCAAAATTTGACATAGAGTACATTGAGCGTAAAGAAATCAAAGCACAAGCCATAGCAGATCAATTGGCTGATTTCCCATTGCAAGATACCACACCTATTCAAGTTGACTTCCCAAATGAGCACCTCATGTATATGACTGAAAGAACATGGAAGATGTTCTTTGATGGATATTTTATACAAAATAGTTCAGGAGCTGGTGTGTTGTTTGTTTCTCCTCATGGGTACATTATTCCTAAGTCTTACAAGTCATTGTTCCCATGTATAAACAACATTGCTAAATATGAAGATTTAACAAATGGACTTAAGATGGCCATAGAATGGAGAATCATAGAGTTACACATCTATGGGGATTCACAACTGATAATCAACCAAGTTAATGATGAATACCAAAGAAAAATGAGAAAATGGTACCTTACAAGCAAATGGTTGATTCCTTGAAACAATTCTTCAATTTTGTCATATTTAAACAAATCCCTAGAGAAGAAAACAAAGTAGCTAATGCTATGGCTACACTTGCTCCAATCCTTTAGTTAGAGTAACATGAATCTAGATTTGAATTCCTAGTGGAAGAGCTACATCACCCTATCTATGAATCCAAAGAAATTCATATCATTTATTCCCTCGTTGGTCATAAGTCATCCCGTTATGGTTCCATTTACTCATACCTTTGTGATGGTATTATTATTTAAACATTTAACCGTTCTAAATGTAGAAACCTTAACTGAAATGCCTCTCACCATTCCCTTATCTCTGGTAATTTGTATAGGAGGGGTCTAGATGGAACACTTATTAGATGTTTAGAAAAGGAATAATCCAACCAAGTGTTAGTTGACATCCACAAGGGAATTTTTGGGGGACATTCCAATGGTCTTTCCATGGCCAAAATGTTTCTTAGGGTGGGGTACTATTGGCCTACGATGCAGATTGATGTAGTAGCTTTTCCAAAGTCATGTGAAAAGTGTCAAAAACATGGTAACCTAATACATTATCTAGGAAGGGAGCTCATTCCCTCTATATCTCATTGGCTATTTCAGCATTGGGCCTTTGATCTTGTTGTGAAGATTCATCCCAACTCATCAGGTGGACAAAAGTTTATTATCACTACTACTAATTACTTCACTAAATGGGTAGAATTTGTCCCACTTTCTATTGCCTGAGGCAAGAAATTTTATCTATTCATTTTAAATCATGTCATTTATCGATATGGAGTGCCTTCCGAGATTATCAATGACAATGTAGGCTAGTTAAAAAATAAGGACCTTAAACAACTTTGCAATAAATTCAAGATTAAACAACATTGGTCCTCCATTTACTTTCCGCAAGGAAATGGTCAAGCAGAGGCATCAAACAAAACCATTCTTAAAATCTTACATAGAACAGTCTGTAAGAATGGTAAAGATTGGCATTTACAGATAAATCTGGCTTTGTGGGCCTATAGAATAAGTATTTCTACTCCTACTGGGGATACTCCTTTTACCCTTGCATATGGTGCTGAAGCAGTGTTACCTTTGGAGGTTGAGATTCCTTCACTTAGAGTTTCCCTCAATGGTCTAGTTACAAATGAAGACTACTGCGCCATGAGACTTCAAGAGTCAGAACTTCTAGATGAAAAATTTCAAGCATCATTTGACCATATGAGGTTTTATCAAAAGCACATGTCCAAAGCCTTCAACAAAAAGGTTTTCCCTAGAGAATTCCAAGTGGGAGATCTTGTCTTATGTGAAAATCCTAAGAATCAACAACATAGAGATCAAAAGGAAAAATTTGAACCTAATTGGCTTGGACCTTACATCATTACAACAAATTTTGGGTTAGGTTCTTATTTACTTTCTACAGTAGAGGGAGAGCAACTCCCTGATCCTATCAATGTCTTGCACCTCAAGAAGTTCTATCCCTGATGCCCATTTTGTCTAGGGGCATCCTTTGTACATAATTATTGATCTTGAAAAAAAAATGATATTGTAAGCCATGAAATCTAAGATGTTAGGAGCATAATCAACTATTAAAAAAACTCAACAACTTAAAAAACTAACTACATACAAGATTAGACCTTAAATAAAAAATTGAAATAAGCTTATGGAATAGGAAGTGAAAACTTCCTAAAAGCCTACTCAGATCCTATTTGATATTTATCTATGTCTATTTTCTTAATCAGAGATGCTAATTTAAAAATAGATGTGAGCTCAAACTATATTATGCTAACAAGCTTCAAGATACTCTTAAATGGCTAGGATGACTATTTAAATCTGCATTATAAGTTTGCATGTAAAAGTGGATTGAAAATATGAAGGAAAGTGGTTCCTTATATAGGCAATTATTAGGAAAACCAAGGGCTCAAATGCAAAGTTGACAAGAGGTCCAGATGCCACTAGAAGAGAGTACATGGATTGTGCTTCTTCAAGTGCATCAAATTGTGACACTTGTCACAAGGGGATTGGGTTGAAAGTGGGGAGGACGGTGACCATTTAGGGAAATGGGCCAAGAAGCCTCCAGAAGATAAGGCTCATAAAGAGGGTGTAAGAGGCATTTATGAAGGTGTAAGAGCTTTAAATGCATATGGATGGGCTTGGCTTGAGATTGTTGACTTTGGATTTTGAGGGTTGAGTTCCTAATCAAGGATTAGGAATGTAACATGGTTAGGAATAGAATGAGGATTACAGTTAGGAGATAAGAAGGGTGATTAGGGGGATAAGGAAGGGTTAGCATGTGTGAATAGGTTGGGAATAGTTTGAACTCAGGGTTAGGTGGTTGGGATTGGTTAGGTTAGCACGTGTGAAAGGGTTGGGTTGAGTTTAGACTCAAGTTTAGGTATTTAGGATAGGTTAGGTTAGGAGTTTGAGGGAATATTAATGATTTGAATTAAATAAATAATCAAATTCATTTAATAAAAGAGGAATAGGGATTTAATCAATTATCAAACTATGGGTTGTTTATTAGATAATTGATCAGGACTATAACCAATGATTAATTAGGGCTAGGGGTTAACATAAATCATTTAGGTAATGCTTAATTACTTAACTGATAATGCTCTAAGAAGGTACTAAATGTGATTAGTTTTTGTAATCAAATTTAGGTGTCTACATTTTTCCCCTCTTCGACATATTGTTAGAATAGCACTATTTTAGAGATGTTTAAAATAATAGATGACACGAAGATATAGACATAGGCAACAAAGTTGTCCCAAAGTGATGATGTAGGATAGAATTTGGCTAGGGATGATGCCCCCTCGAGAGGGTGATAGGGAGAAAAGGCAAAGCCCTAGCGGCATCTCGAAAAGATGGCCAAGAGAGACATGATAGAAGAAAAAGGAAGGGGGATAGAAGAATGAGGGATGGGATAGTCAGGTTTGCATCAAGGATCAAGGGTTAGGTTTGAGATAGGATTTGATTGGACTAAGAAGGGTGAATTGTTTGGGGATGGGATGGTGGGAAGGTTATTATCTTGAAGTTTGAGCAAGGGTATTCTGGGATGGAATATCGTCATGTAGTTGAGCACTTATTTTGATATAGCAACGCTAGAGACCATGCCAAGGTTACTAAGAACACAAGGCCTTGTCACTGTTGTTACAAAGGAATGACACAAAAGACACACGGGGGTTGCCCCAACATCACACATGAGTCCCAGAAAAAAACTATGGTGTAAATGTTGTTGGAAAAGCCCACAAGCAAACAACATTTAACAAGTGTAGCATGCAAACCCAAACAAATTACATACATGCAAGGGTCATATCCGACTGACTCACAAGAAGAAAAAAAAAAGATAAAGTTCCCTATCCCAGGTGCATCCATTCATAGCATACCATGATATAAAGAATCATGACAACTTTGAGGAGGAGAACAACTAAAAAGAATTAGGAATGATAATCATGAACCAAAATCAAATTTCAAGATCAAAAATTCAATAACAAGATGACTTTTTCTAGAGAGATCAACAAGATGGGATGATGATTGGATTGAGATTAGGTCAAGAGGAAGGATACATCCTACAAGAACCTAGTGATGTTGATGATCTAGATTTAGGTCAATGAGAGGAAGGGTACATCCTCAAGGACCCATTTCCAGAAAGATGATTGAATTTAGGTCAACGAGAGGAAGTTGACATCCTCAAGGACCCATTTCCATGGAGATTTCAAGTGTGTATCTGATTGGCCAAAAGATGTGAAGATGATCAAATTGTTGAAACCATATGTTGTCATAAGGAACTTGCTGAAGCATAAGATTCAAAATGGAACTGGATCAATTTTTTTAAGGAGACCGACCAAGGACACGAGATATGTATAGGCGGGACCAGGCTCAAGACTAGACTGACATAAAAAAGATATTTACAGGACTGAAGCTCAGGGATTGGGATAGGAAGACAAAGATATACAACTGGGATGGATGATTATATATAGGAATTATATGTACAAAAACTCATGATGTAGGATAGGAGGACCAATGTTGACTGAGGCAAGTGATAATAGAATATATAGGAAATATAGGAAAGTAATAGGCCAAAGTGGTGTGGAATGGATGAGATGGAAAAGAATGAGAGTTTGATAGATAATGATACAGCCCACTATGTGTGATGCCTGATTGTCAGGTTTTCATGACACATACTTTTCCAAGGCACTTCATTACCAAGTTTTCACCATTGGATGATTTATTTCTCTTGATATTTTTTTATTTTCTTTTTTTGCTATCATCAAGGTGTCTGTTTACCAAATTTTCACCAAGACAATGATTTTTTCAAGAATTTTTACAATGTTTTTGGATTTTTCAGATTAATTGGAATAAATGATAAACTACTAGGCATAGAAGCGCCTGAGATGAATGATATTGATTGGATCATTCCGGGATTCTCCTTCAAGAGTATATAACTTATATGCCCTAGAACCAAAGCATGCAGTGACAATATATGGGCCTTGCCAAGTAACCTCAAACTCGCCTTTCTTTTCTTGATGAGCACCCACTTTTTGATTCTCGTTGACCACAAAGTCCCCTACCTAGAACTAACATGGGTGAATCTTCTTATTATAGCTTCCCTTTAATCTATTTGATATACGACCAAGTGGTCATATGCTTGCTGACACTTTTCATCAAGGAGATCAAGATGTGTGAGTCTTGCTACTTTGTAGTCTTTATCTGTGATTAGGTCTTTGAGAGATACCTATAAGGATGGTAGTTTGACCTCAATTGGTAAGAAAACCTTGGCACCATATGTTGGTTGTATTCCTTGTTTTGACAGTTTTCCTGGTTCCCTGTTCTTTTCTCTCTAATCTGGTGTTTTAAGTCAGCTATCTCTCGTTCCTTTTTGGTTTACCTGTGTCAAGTTTTCAGGTTTTCAAGTTTGAACTTGTCTCAATTTGCAAAAACCTTGAAAACCTAAGCCTTCCAAGTGTTAAAAGTTGAAGAACAAACCCTAAGTCATGTCGCTTCTATTTTGATGTTGCTTTTTCAGTCCACTTAAGGCATGTGTTTTAATCAAATCGCTTTGTCACGTTACTCTGAGCGAATATTCCCTAATCCTTCCCGATTTGGAGATTTTCTTTTGTCGCATGGTCTCATTTAATTTCAGTATATTCCTTTGGCATTATGAGACTCTACGATCTCTTCATGTCATGTGGTCACAAAATAACTTTTTAATAAAGCATTATGCAGAGGGGACCCATTGATCAGTCGGGTAATCACAAGAAATTCTCAACAGTTATTGAAATGTCTTCAAACTTCGCGATTACCTCATGTCACATTATTGCTAAGAAGATCCAAGTTTAAAAGTTAGGCAAAGCCTTCAGTCGCGTAGACTTAAGAAGGAATAGCGGTTAAGATATTTTGACCGAGACTTTGCGACTGACCGTCTAAGGTTTAGCACAAAGCGTAGTCGGGTAGTCGCCAGTTTCAGATTGATGACTCAGTTTTCCATTTGAGTGATAAGTGAACAAATGACTTTGTGACATGTGTCATAAGGCAAGTGGATATTAAAGGTTTATCACATGGTCACCAAAAGGAGAGAATGGAATTAGCGACAATGAGACTAAGTCTTTTTCCTTTTGTCGCGATGTCTGAGAAAGATTTAAGGGTATATAAGAACATTTGGCAATTAAGCGACAGTCATCAGATAAAGAGATCAGAGGATCCAACAGTGGTCACAAAGTCTGAGAACAAAAGTGCCCAAAGGGAAAAGTCCTCCTGACTTGGTGATTAAGGTATGTCGCGCAGTCGTCAGATCAGAAAAAAGGGCATGTATAACCTGTCATGATAAAATTTAATACTCAGATTTTGTATTCTGCGATCGGACGACTAGGTATTGTCGCATAGTCTTGACATGAAACAAAAACATTTGGCGACTAAGAGATAACCGTAAAGGGTTAAAGGAAATGGTTAGTCATAGGGTCTCAGAAAAGATAATGAGTTAGTGTTAACTATGCGCGACTATGATTTCTACAGGGTCGCATGATCGCCAGATGGTGACTTGGGTTAGCCAGAGGAAAGAAAGTGTATTTTC
This sequence comes from Thuja plicata, assembly GCA_018584345.1. Taxonomy (NCBI): domain Eukaryota; kingdom Viridiplantae; phylum Streptophyta; class Pinopsida; order Cupressales; family Cupressaceae; genus Thuja; species Thuja plicata. The sequence continues at coordinate 2,109,047 of MU225724.1, forward strand.
ATAATGTCTCAAGATAAACTATGGGTTACTGATAGAGGTTCATGACTAAGAGATTATATACAGTCGCATAGTCACCTGATCCTAAAATCTAAAAATGGCGGCAGTTTTTGATGAGACAACATGAATCATTCGATAGCCAATCGGAGGCTTGTATTTTGATTACTGTGCAAAAAGAGTAGCTGAGATGTAAGACAGTTAGAAAATCACAATGTGACATGTCAGCTCTTTTGAATTTCATAAGGTTTTTTTGAGGATTCACTTTTATGAATTTGATATCTTGTCATGCTCATGCAACTACGGCTAGGTTTTCATTCAAGTTCATAGTATGTCGAATTAAAGACAGAACTGATGTTTCCAAATTATGAGCTGCGTACTTTGAATGATGGCTACAAGGAGTTGATGGTACATTCATTTTCATTCACCGTGATTTCAGATTTCAGAGCCCAAGTTGTTAAGTTTTCAGAGAGGAGATATTTTTCTCAATTTGCAGTATTTCCAGAGTTGATTAATAGGTTCTAAGTTTCAGAAAATTATGCACAAGACGGTCAGCCAATCTCAGAAATAGATTTGTTTCAATATCGATAAGGAATAAGAGATTCAAGGCATTGCAAGTATGAGTAGAGCTGTTAGTGTTTCTTCCACAAGTGGAGGAAGTGAGGAAGAGCAAAAGGGAAAGGCAAGTTTTTCTGATGAATTCCTCAGGTTACTTCCTGGTTCTAAACAAAATAAGAGAGAAAATGCAAATGTGCTCTTGGATGACTATCACAATATCAGAGATGTTGATACTCTAGGGACAACAGGTTTCTCATTGTTTAATTATTTCTATAAAAATTCTAATAAGGCTATCCCAGTCTCAAACCCTTGGACTTGTGGTCTAGCTAGATTACTTGTCCCTGATGTCTACATAGATGTAGACTTGTTCTTAGAAATGGCCAATCATTATGATGTTTTGTCTAAAACAATCAGAAGGGATGATGGAACTGCTCTGTTAATATTAAACAGAAACTCATTCATGCAGACTTTTGGCTTATTTAGCACCATGTCTACTAAAATTGACATGACAAAGCAGGAGAAGAGGTATATTTTGAAGCCTGGTATTGCTAAAGGCTTATTGCAGAAACACATGTTGAAAGAAGTGAGAAAGTACTTAGATCCTATGGCTAAGCCAAGCCCATATTATTACAAGAATCTACACTTCTACATTAAGTATATCTCCTATGCCCTATGTAGAGTGCTAGGGATAGATGGAGATGCAGAGAAAATTAATGCTGGCATCCTGATGATGGTGCTAGAATTACAAGAAGTGCATTCAAGCACCAGTTATGATTACATACAACATATAATTGATGAGATGCATGAGGGTTTCATTGCAACCCAGAAAAAGTTAAAGGACCCCAAGGAGAAGGAGCCCAAATTCCTTCACTATTCCATGCTCATGCATTTCCTATTGCACTTCAATTTTGTAATCATGGACACTGACAATTTGGCCCCACAAAGGTTTTACCAGCAAGGTCCAAATCCTATCCAATTTTGGGTGAGGGTTTGGAATTACACATCCAAGGACTGTGATTATTGTACTTTTCAGAATTGGATTGTGTATCCAATGGTATAAAGTCTTGGAGTCAGCAGAACAAGAGTCCCATTGAAGGTTATACAACTGCTCAGGCCCTATGATTATACAGATAGCTGGCCTGGAAAGCATAATTGGGGTGATTTCTTCTTGGAGGAGAATTATACCATTATTAGGATATATGGGTGTAGTCACCCACCTCATCTCTTACCATATCATGTACCAGCAAGGGTAGCTGCAATGGAATTCATATGGCAGCTATTGTTAACAGATAACGAGCACTTTGCACCGCACAAAAAGGGGACACTAACCCCTAGGCAATTCAAGATTTTCAATTTCACAATTGGCAAAGGTGCTATTGATGAAGTGAGTCAGTGGCTAGAAGGATGCATAATGGGGACAGCCTCTTATAGATATATTGACCCAGAGGGCTTCATGGCAGGGGTTAGGAAATTGTATACACCTACAATCCCCAATACTAATGTCCACTGTGAGTGCATGGAAGAAGATGCAACAAGGAACAACCTAGATGAGGATGAAATTCAAACAAGAAGAGTCAAGATTCAAGAATTGTTGAATCTTGAAAGAAAAATTAAGAGGAATGGGCTATCTTTTGGGGGTTTTTACCCTGACCTCCCATATTTTGACAGGATCAAAGCCATGATGGACAACTATTATGTGCCTATAGAGCAACTTGATACAGTGCTTGACAAGAAAGGTGCTCAGACACCTGATCATTTGGAGTCTGAATATGATAGTGGTAGTGACAGTGATTATGCACGTCCTACTATGTATCCTTCACCACAACAAGCATCACATCAAGATATAGCTGAGATATCACAACTGAAAGGAGCTAAGTGCCACATTGTTGATTTAACATTGGCCACCTAGCCTGATGATGTAGAAGAGCCTACTGCAAAGAGGAAGAAATTGGAAGTAGGTCAGCCTTCAGTTGAAGGACAAAGCAAGAAAAAAGACAAGGCCAGGGCCTTAGTACTAGGGAATAGGTTATATAACCATAACCTAAGGAAATCAATCAGGGAAGGAAAGAAGCAACAACCTGACCTAGATGACAATGTTGAGCTACCACTTAAGGCCTGTATTGATGAGAGATTGATTCATCAACAAAATTTTTTAAATCATGACAGCTTTGTCAAAATAGAGGAGTTTAAGGACTTCCTAAGATGGCATAAGACAGAGCAGATAAGATCCCAATTGATAGTAGATGGGAAAGAGACAATAAGAAATGAAGCTCTAGTAGCTTTATAGTCTTATGATCCAGAGAGTGAGGATATTTCACCCGAGGAAGCCAGGAAGATGGTGCTAGGTAGTGGAATACTGTTGGCTAAGGGATGGGATTTCTTATCTACCTTCATCATAGACCAAATCAGAAAATAGCCAGATCTCAAAATGGCTAGTGAGGTCCAGATGGGAGATGTAATAAAAGGATTTGGGTATAGCCCAAAATCCCAAGATTTTACAATGTGGAGCCTGTGCCCAAAAGACCAAAAGCCCCAACTGGTAAATATTCAAGAAAATATGGTGGGAAATCAAATGGTCTGGTCTATACAGAATACAGGGGTTTTAGAAATATCCCAAATCATGACACATTGGGCTCACTTGAATGAAGACAAGACTAAACAATTTTCTGAAAGGTGTACCACCTTGTTAGAAGAGACAAGTGCATTGTCTAAGGATAGGGAGATGTGCCACATACAATTGTACTAGCGGGATCAGATGATAAAGAAATTAATGGAAGAATTGGAAATAAAGCCTGAGGTGGTATATGTACCTGCACAGCCACCATCAATGCAAATTGAAGATAAGCCTAAATCAGAGGAGGTTGTTGAACAGGAAACTAATGAAGAAAAGGGAAATGCAATTGCTTTGAAAGCATTGAAGGGTACACTACAACATAGAATTGATATTCTAAAGGATAAAACTGATGTTGTACTCAATGCATACAATAATTTGTCAGCTTTGCATACTGAGGTAATAGGGTATCTTGCCATTTTGAACCCTTACTTTACTAAATGGTCTGCTAGGGCAAAGTTATTTGAAAAGTTAGCATCTTTACAAGCCATAAGACCAGATTTTCCTGAAATAGTAACTGAAGTTGAAGATGAGATCAAAAGAGTTAATATTGCTCTCTCATTATTTAAAGGTAAATTAAACTAGATAGAGGTTAAGTTGAGCCTATTTTCAAATGATTTTAATAAGTTTATTCCTTCCTTAAGGGTAGATGATGATCAAGTAAAGGATGTAGATGCCTGGAAGAATGAATTTGACAACAAGATGCCTAGTGATGAGGCATTTCTCTTGGGAGTAGATGTTGATATTGAAGGATTCAATAAAATCTTGGATGAAGCTTTCAAAGCAGAGACTGACATCAACAAATTCCTGCTAGATGTCAAGAATATCACTGATGCTCGATGGGATAGACAAAAGGTGCAAGTATAGAATTCTCAAGACTTTAAGTGGCCATCAGATGATGAAGTGAAAGCATGGGAGGTGATAACTACACCCAAGAAGAAGAAGCCAGCAGTAGAGGAAGAAATTCTAGATGATGAGTAAGGATGACTACTTGGTACTTCACCATTGAAGACAAAGAGAACAGTTATTGCAAAAGGAGAATGTAGGTAAATCTGAGAGCACGGTCATCCAGAATTGACATAACTGCTGCCATCTACTATGTACACTATCAGATCAAGTCGCCAGATCGGAAGAAGAACAAAGAATATATGTTTCCATCTTTTGACTCGGTCGCTCCATCGCTTCTTCTTTCTTTTGTTTCTTTTATAAGTTTAGGGTTAGGTTTTCTATGACCATCCTAAGCTTGTTGCATCCTTAAGGGATTCCAAGATGGTCAAAAACCTATATATAGCAAAAGAGTTGTAATTGTAAAGCATCTTTGAGGTTGGAATTTTTTGGAAAAGAGAATAAATATATTGTAGAATTCAGATGTTCTGAACTTCTGTTTATCTTTTGAAGTTGCAAAATATTTCATGTATGGAAGATGGATCATATAAATAAAATACGGTGCAATTTTACTCTCTTCAATTGTTGTCTCTTTATTTTCTGTGTATAGTCTTTTATGTTTAAGTTTTTAATGAATTCTGAAGCATTTTGGTTATTAGGTAACTATCTAACTGCTTGCAAGTTTCTTTTAAGGAAAGAACTAAGTTTTGTGAGTAGTTTCAGGGAGCATAATGGTTTTTTAAAGATTTGATACAATTGTTTTAAGGTAACAAGGTAATTTGTAAGGCAACTTATCTAAATTGCATGTGGGTTGTAAGGCAGCTTACTGTATTTTGTTTCTCTGAGATCTTAGTTTATTTGACTCTGTAACCCAAAGGATAGGCACTGGTCCAGAACTTGGTCTGATAATATATCATTGTCCAAGTTATTCCAAGGTACCAAAACCAATTTAATCAAAATACTCTTGTTACTAAGAATAAACAAACTGAAGTCAGTAAGGACTCATGTCAACAAGACAGTGTCCACTTTAGTGATTCCTTGGAGAGTGAATCATTAGGTTATCCCTCCTACAATAAAAGGAAGAAGGATGAAAATCCTTGTATCACTGGTTTTTGCTATATTTAAAACTATGGTTTGTATGGTTAAATCTTGCATCTGGTTATGCTTGGTCATTTGCAAGGTGATTTATCAGTTAGTTTAACAAAGGTATATAGCAAATTAGTGTCCACACTATAACATACTGTGTAAACAACAATCATAAATGGTAAAACCTGCTTGAGTATATGTGGAGCTCAAAAATGAAGAAGGATCTTATCCAGTCCTTAGCAATTAGGATTTTCTTGTTCCTGAATTAGTATTAGAAAGCATAGTGTTCAAATAGACATTTCAAGCACTGTGGTTCATACAAGAAAAATCCCAAACAAATTGGCGACTCTGCTGGGGAAAGAGATTGCAAAGTCTTGTTGAAATATTCAGAAATCTCTAGTGTTTTACAGTTTTAAAGTTTTATTGCAGTTGAGTTGGCCCCTCCAGGTAATCCGGATATCTGGCACTTAAAAGTTTAAACTTGTTTTCAAGCCATATGTGTGGTTACTAGTAAGATACCATCTTGATAAGTATTCATCTCAAGTTTTTTGGGTGGCGACTCTGAAAGGAACATCTCTGTGATTAGTGCAAAACAAATAAATGTCTTACAGAATGAATACTAGGTCAAGAGTAAGAACTAACCCAGAAAGGGTATTACATGAAGGAATCCCATCATCCTCAAGGGTTTGAGCCTCTTGGAGGAAAAATAAGAATCAAGTTGATATGGATGAAACTCCTTTAAAAGGTGAAGAAATAAATGTCAGGAATGACATGAATACTATTCAGCACTCTCATGGAAATATGTCAGATTATGAGGAGGCTGCTGAAAGAGTATTAGACACACCCACACTCACTTCTACTTCAAATGAAAGAGAAGAGATTACTACACCTAGTTCAGATTCAGAAGATGCCCCTTCTGATATGCTAGCCAATGAAGAAAAGTTTATTTTGAAGCAACTTGCCTTAGTTCAACAAATGAAAAAGGAAAGAGAAATAAGAAAGAAAAGAAATGATCATAAGGCTCTTGATAACAATAGAAAAAGACTTCCAAAACACCAAACTATGAAAGAAACAGAGAAGCCTTAGAAAAACAAAGAAATACCATTCACTCATAAAGCTTCTATTTTACAAATAAATAAGGGAAAACAAAAGATGGGTGAACAAAGAGATCAAGAACCTAAATTTCAGAAGCCTGTGATTGAACAAATGTCCAAATTAGAAATTGATTTATAAAAATTGAGAATTGAAAAAGAAACCATGGAAAAAATGTTGGAGAAAGCCCAAATGGAAGCTGCTACAATTGAAATGAAGAAGAAGATAGACTTTTTACAATCTTCAAAGTATTCTTATTCTGGACCAGAGAATAATACATCTTCTAGAGGAAAATCTACTATGGCTAAAGAAGATGATAATTTTCAAAGGAAACCACTACATAATGAGAGGTATAAATAGTTTGATTTCATTGGTATCCTGGGATACCCTAATGCTTTTCCTAAAGATGTGGGTGATATAGGAGAAAAGCTCCCAAAATTTGCTGGTAATAATGTGATTTCTTGTGAAACACATTTAAGGAAATTCATTGACTTTGTTGATGACTTGAATATCACCCATGAAGATGTATTAATGAAACTATTTGTTCAGTCCCTTGTCGAAGATGCAAGAGAATGGTTTAGAAGCCTTGCTAATGGCTCTGTTGTTTCCATGGATGAGTTGATTGAGTTATTTAAAGATCAGTATGGAGACAAAACAAATAAAGGATTTTTATTGAATGAGTTCAATAATATCAAGAAAAATTACAATGAAGAAGTTACTGAGTTTAATACAAGATTTCAAAGAGCTATGCATAAACTATTTCAGAAGATAAAGCTAGATGAAGAGGTTTGTCTAGCAACCTATTTAAATGCCTTTGATTCCAAGATGGGATATGCTCTGAGAGATAAAAACCCTAGAACAATCACTGATGCTTATAAAATAGCAGTTAATATTGAAATGAATAGAAGAGTGTCTGGTAAATTAAATAGGAGAGATGATGCAAGGTTTAGCAAGAGTAATCTGAAAGAGCTGGAATACAAAGAATATAAGGCTCCTCAGAATAATAGACCTTCTTACAATACTACTTATAATCCTCAGAGTAGAATGCAAAATCACCCATATGGAACTCAGTTCAAAGATGGAAAGCCTGTTGTTGCACCTAAAAGGGAAAGAATAGACAATATAACTCCAGATCCCCTACATAGAAATTCTGTCCATTTCTGCAATGAAGAGACATGGTGTGAGGCTTGTGACGCTCCTCATAATCCTGATTTTTGTGTTGTCTCTTTGGATTTAAAGGCAGATGAGGGATAGGAAAGGGATGAGGGGGAACACTGTGATTATAGTATGACAAATACCTTTTCATGCCATGATGTTGATTCAAACAATGAAGAGGAGAATCATGACTCCTATGTCTCACAAAAAAGGATTGAGAATCATCACCAACAGATTTTGTCTGATAGTGAGACTGATGAATTTGATGACAGTGTAAGATGTTATGCCCAAGATGGTCAGGATGTTCCACTCATAAGGAAGGCTTCAAATGAAGAGAAGGCTAGAATTACTACTGAGTTAGTAAATAAAGATAGAAGCAATTACCACTTAAGGAATAGGGTGGTAGGTGGAACTGGTAGCCAGCCCTCAGGTGTTTTCATAAAGGAAAATAAAACAAACACTAAGTATGTTCAGAAAAAAGAAGAACCTAGAGAAAATGTAAATAAACACAAGGTCAAGATCATCACGAAAGCTGTAAAGCCAAATGTTATACAAGATGAAGATGAAAAAGGTCAAGAAAAAATTGTTCCTGTTCAAAAGATAGAAAATAAAAGGTTGAAAGAGTCATTTCAAAAGAAACACAGTGAAGATAATGAAGTTATCATTGATAAGTCAAAACATTCAGATTTTTGTTATACTCCAGTAGACATGGGTCAATGTTTGTCTCAGATGACAGTTAAGGTACCATTTATGGAAATGATGAGGATCAAAGAACATAAGGAAAAAGTAATGTCATTATTAAACAGTGTACCTATAATAAAATTTCAAAACCCAATAGATGTATCTGAGAGGCCACCTATCAAGGGAAATGAGGATGAGATGTTGACATCTGAGATTCCTCAAATATTCTTAAATGCTACTTCTTCTCCAAAGGTTGTTGACCCATTTTTTCTCTCATTAATAATCAATGATAAAATGCTTAAGAATTGTATGATTGATTCAGGAGCCTCAAATACAGTTATGCCAGTTGAGATTATGAGGGAAATGGGCCTAAAAGTTGATACACCTCATGGAAAATGCAGAGCTATGGATTCCAGCGAGGTCCCTGTAATTGGAACTATTGAGGCTATGCCCTATCGGCTAGCAGTTTTCCCTGATGTAGTGATGACAATGAATGTTCTTGTGGTTGACATACCACCTCATTATGGCATGTTGTTATCAAGAAAATGGAGTGCTTCGATGGGTGGTAGCATACAAAATGATTTATCATTTGCTACTTTCAATATTGCTGGAGAGAATGTCAATGTTTTGAGAGAGTCAGACTCCCCACATGATAGAAAAATATGAGGATACTCATGTGAACTGTTGCATTGACATAGACATGGAAAATTTCAGAATGCAACAAGATGAGCATAGAAATCAAGAAGTTGACCTTTTGAATAAAGAACCAATCTTGCAGGAAGATGGATTATGGAAATTGTACTTTGATGGTGCTTGCTCTAAAGAGGGATCTAGGGCAGGAGTATTGTTGATATCCCCATCAGGTACAACTTTTAAATACTCTTTTCTGTTAGACTTTCAATGTACAAACAATACTACAGAGTATGAGGCTTTATTCTTAGGACTTGAAATTGCTACCAAACATGGTATAAAATGTTTAGAGGTTTATGGTGACTCTGAGTTAGTGGTAGCACAAGTCAGATCTAGATATGCTGTAAAAAATGACAGATTGAAAATGTACAAACATGTTGTTTGCGGTCAACTTGAGATGTTTGATTCTTTTAATATAACCTGGTTGGAAAGGTCAAAGAATATTATGGCTGATTTTCTAGCAAATGTTTCTTTGAAAAATGATGATTTGAACCTACATAGAGTATCAATACTCAAAGTTAAGACAAGACTAGTTGTCCCGGATAACATATACAACTGGCAAGTGTTCCAAGATGATAAAGATATTTTGAGATTCATGCAATGTTTAGATCAGTATGAAAACTAGAGCATAGACTGCAATTCCTTATTAGAATCAGATGATGGAAAGGATTACATCTTGGGAAATGAAGTTATTCAATTAAGTTCTAATCAGATTCCTAGGGGTTTGGTTGAACTTGAAGCATTGTTTGTTAGCCAGAAAAATGATTCAACAAAGATAAGAAATGCCAACATTGAGGATTTGGAAGAAATAAATTTAGAATCAGGAAATAGTCCTTAGATAGTTTATATAGGAAAAGGTTTGGACTCTCATGTAAGGATAAATCTGATCAAGTTACTGAGAAAATACAAGAATGTTTTTGCTTGGTCATATAAGGACTTGAACGCATATAGAGAGGACCTTTTTCAACATGAAATTCCTTTGAAATCAGATGTCAAGCCATTTAGACAAAAACAAAGGCCCATTAACCCCTTGTTGGCTCCCAAAATGCGGCAAGAATTGATGAAACTCAAGGATGCTGGGATAATCCAACCTATTAGACATTCAACATGGGTATCAAATCTAGTGCCAGTTAGGAAGAAAAATGGTGACATCAGATTATGTGTTGATTTCAGAAATCTCAGTATTGCTTCATTGAAAGATAATTATTCACTGCCTAATATGGAAGCAATGTTGCATAAGGTGACTGGTTGTGAATTGTTGTTAATGATGGATGGTTTTTTAGGTTACAACCAAGTTTTAGTCAAAGAGTCAGAGCAATATAAAACTGTATTTACTACTCCATGGGGAACATATGTGTATATCAGGATGCCTTTTGGTTTGATAAATGCAGGTGCAACTTTTCAGAGAGCCATGGATGTTGCTTTCAAAGAGTTTATTGATTTATTCATGGTTATT